>BQNB010139176.1:0-10577 GCA_026074375.1 Tanacetum coccineum
AATACATATATATAAGCAAAGTATCATACAAATTATTCTTAGGAAAGAATAATAAGTAATCAACACGGGTATCGTTCTTCTCGATGAGAGGTGAATGGAAATCTACGTTCATGTTGTAAATCAAGCTTGATTGTCATTTAAATTTTGGTTTTGGTTTCTAAATCTACTAACGCAAAGGAAAAGCATATAAAGGCATGCTAAACTAAAAATAAAAGCAACTAAAGTTTCTAAACTACATTTAAAGCGATTTAAAACAAACTAAATAACCAAATAAGACAAAATAAGACCCTAAAAATTCAAAATGCAAATTTCTTAAACTAAAATGATAAAACTAATTTTTAAAAACAGCAATTATATTTTTTGAATTTTAAACTATTAAAAACTATTTTTTAAACTAAATAATATTAAAAATTAAGCTAAAAATATTAAACTTAATTATAAAAGTTAGAGAAGATTTTTAAAAATACTCAATCAGACCCTAAAGAACAAGCTTAAAATCTCCAAATTGCTTAACTATTTTTGCACAAAAGAACTTAAAGACATAACTAAGAAAAATGACTTAAATGCAAATTCATTTTGATACATAAGGAACCAAATTAAGCACAAATATCAAAAAGAACAGTTTGAACAGCTATAGAACCTATATTCCTTTATTTTTGATAAAGCAAACTCTAATCAAAACTATACTTAATCTAAACTTATACTAACCTCAAGACTTAATAAGAGCTTATTAAAACTGATTTAATACCTAAAATTAAACCTAGCAGTCTTAACTCAAGTTAAGACTGGTTATGCCAAACACCCCTTTAAATCCTTAAAACTAACTTATAAGCTTAAACAGATCTTAATAAGCCCTAATTATTGAAAACAAATAAATAACTAAGCTTATTAAAGACTTTTAAGCAAAAACTTGGGGAAATTAAGCACTAATTAATAAGCCATGACTAATAAGCAGTTTTAGTATTTTTTTTAGACAGAATTTATGAAACTCTATTCAAACTAATATCAAGCTAAAAACTAAGCATAACAAAATACCATTAAGACAAAATAAGCATATTAAAGCATTAAAAAGCACAGAATAAGCAGAAATAAGCAATGACAGAAAATTAAGCTAAAAAGGGTAAAAGGAACATGTACCTTGATCCCAGCTTAACAGGAATCTAAGTTGCTCAAAGGAGCTTATCTACAAGCTCTAGCTTGTTGAAAACAAGCTGGTAAAGTCCTTATAAGCCCATCCTTTTATGGCTTATCATCCAAAAGCTTAAAACCACAATGCTTAACCAACTTGATGTATAGTTAAACAGCTTGTACAAATAAGCTTTGGATTTGTACAAGTAAACACTGAATTGAGACTTAAACAGCTTATGAAAGCTTATTATAGCTTAATATGAATTTAAGGTGAATTTTGCATAAGAATAAAAACATTAATTTAGAAGACAATTAAGCTGAAAATATAACTTTTATTAATTCATAAAAATGAGTACAAAGCTTAAAAAGAAATACAAGTTTTAATAAGTTGAAATTTAAGCTAACCTAATCTACTCCTAATTCTACACTACTCCTACTCTAGATGATCTTCTTTGTGTGATTAGCCTTTCTATTTATAGTGAAGAAGAGAAACTTCTAAGCCCTTGAGGAGCGTCTTCAACATCAAATCTGAGCCCTTGATTCATATCCAATCATCAATCCCGTCTTATGAGCCTTTAGATTACTTCCACGCATCATTGGCCAATGAGGGAGCTTAGGATCGCCAGCATGGCATTGGTGTGTCAGATGTGTCAGGGCTTAGTCTTCTAGAAGGGGTGAAAGCGTGTGGGTGAAGTTGGAATTTACCCTATGTTTGTTGTTGAGTTAAAATGGGAGGGAAATGGGATGAGGGTACAATAAAAGTTAACCCGTGATATCTTTTGACTTTGACCCGGGTTATGATTTTGGTAATGGGCTTATGACTTTGGACTTGGGCCAAGAATGGGTTATTGGTAAATAGATTTGGACTTGTATTTTTGTTATATTTTAGGCTTTGTTTAGTATAGATACACTGTTAATGGGCTGACACGGCCCAATAAAATGGGTACGGATTGGCCCATTAAGGATGTATACGCCTTCGGCTTTGTTTTCTCATGCTCTTTCCATTCCCATGCTCGGTTTTGTCCTTTTTGCTTCGTTTTTGTTCATTTTAGATATATCCATTACCTGCACAATACAAATCACAAAACACACATATACAATGCGTTTTTCATGTATTTTTGTTCTTTTAAGCTTATTTTAATAAGGAAAAAGGATATGTGAATAAACACATATCACATACCTTCTATCAACCACACGATTTGGAATACCAATTGACCAAAGATCACCCATTAGAACAAGTTCGTGGAAATCTATCCAAGCCAGTGCAAACAAGACGACAACTTGCAACATATCCTGAAATCTGTATGTTTGCGCTCACCGTAAGTACAGCTGAACCAAAAAACATTAAGGAGGCAATGGCTAATTCCGCATGGATAGAAGCAATGCAAGAAGAGCTTCATTAGTTTGACAGACTACAAGTCTGGGAACTCGTTGACAAACCCTTTGGCAAGACTGTATTCAAGATGAAGTGGTTATGGAAGAACAAAAAGGATGAAGATCAGACTGTTATTCGTAATAAGGCATGACTTGTAGCTAAGGGATATGCTCAGAAAGAGGGTATTGATTTTGAGGAATCATTTGCACCAATTGCTCGCTTGGAAGCGGTTCGGATTTTCATCGCATACGTTACACACAAGTCTTTTCCAATCTACCAGATAGACGTTAAAATGGCATTTCTTAATGGTACACTAAAGGAGGAGGTTTGTGTTGCATAACCAGATGGGTTTGTTGATCCTGATCATCCAGAAAAAGTTTACCCTTTAAGGAAAGCTCTATATGGATTGAAGCAAGCTCCGAGAGCATGGTATGATGAAATCTCAAATTTCCTGATGTCCAAAAGTTTTACTTAAGGTACCATTGACCCTACTCTATTTACGATCAGATACAGGGAGGACATTCTACATGTGCAAATTTATGTCGATGACATTATTTTCGGGTCTACAAACCCAAAATTTTCTATAAGATTTGAAAAATTAATGCACAGTAGATTGAGATGTCCTTAATGGGGGAAATGAAATTCTTTCTAGGACTTCAGATCCACCAATCCCCATGAGGCATCTTTATCAACCAGGACAAGTACGCATTAGAAATACTTAAAAAACATGGTATGGATTAATGTGATAGCGTTGGTACACCAATGGCTACTAAAACTAAATTGGATGCAGACTTGAGTGGAAAACTCGTAGACCAAACTGACTATCATAGTAAAATTGGGTCACTCATGTATCTTACATCTAGTAGACCAGACATAGTGCAAGGAGTATGTTATTGTGCACGTTATCAAGCAAGACCGACTGAAAAACACCTCAAAGAGGTTAAAAGGATCTTTCGATACTTAAAGGGAACCATTAACATGGGACTCTGGTATCCAAAGGATTTTGGCTTTGAACTAACAGCTTTTTCAGATTCCGAACATGTCGGATGTCTTGATACTCGCAAAAGCACTTCTGGAGGAATACAAATCCTAGGTGATAAGTTAGTCAGCTGGATGTCAAAGAAGCAGGACTGCACTGCAATGTCATCAGCAGAAGCCGAGTACGTGGCGTTATCTGCAAGTTGTGCTCAAGTAATGTGGATGAGGACACAACTTAAGGATTATGGCTTCAACTACAACAAAATACCGTTGTATTGCAACTGCCAGTCAGCCATAGCAATCTCATGCAACCCCGTGCAACACTCCTGTACCAAGCACATCCATACTCGCTACCATTTTATCAAGGAACAGGTTAAAAACGGTATAATTGAATTGTACTTTGTTAGAACTGAATACCAATTAGCTGATATGTTTACTAAAGCCTTACCCGAAGACAAGTTTTGGTATCTTGTCAGACGAATTGGTATAAGATGTTTGACTCCAGCAGAACTGTAGATTTTGGCAAATGAAGCGGCTTGATATTTCATCAAACATCGACTTGTAAATATTTTTCAGAAAAGAAAAATACGAAAATATAAAACCAATAAAACCAAATACATAAAATATAAAATTTCATAAAGAAAATACAAAATCAAAAATTCAAGAAATTTCCAAAAAGAATCTTCTCGACATGTATCTTGGAATCAATAACATTTAGGTACCTAGAAATGTTGATTAATATTGACACGGGCGTGTAAATGAAGTTCGAGCAAGAGTTCAAATGCTTTCAAAACATGTCATTTCTATTTTTCTTTATGACTTGTAATCACCTTTAGATTGCAACTTGGACCCGAACGACAAAGGAGAGTGTACGTTTCAATGCGCTTATCCTGAGCGTTAGAAGAGAAGTCTTCTAACATGATGTTTTTTCAAAATGTTGAACATAATTTTTCAAGAATTTCTCAATGACAATTCAAAATCTTTCAAAATTCTGTGTTCAATACTCCATCCCTCATAAAGTTTTACAAGACAATTCTTCTACATTTGGTGTCATTTTCAAAATGAGTTAATGTTTGAGGGGGAGTTTTTTGAAAAACAAAGTTTTATTGATTTTGGATACATCATCTCACAAAAATTCTTATGTATTCAAAACATTATAAAAAAGTCTTCATAACAACTCAGTAATAATAATGACTACTCAATAAATTGTATGTTATAAGATGATCTAGTGTCTGAGCGTAATTTTTCAAGAATTCTTTAATGACAATTCATAATCTTTCAAAATTGTGTGCTCAACACTACCTCAACCTTAATTTTATATTCATTTTACAATTTGGTATTATTTTTTCTTGGTGTCAAACATATGTAAAATTAAGAGGGAGCAAGAAGAAAAAGTTCCATATAATTCATGCTGAAACATTTTCTACCCATGGCTTTTTCAAGACAAATTTTAATCACATGGTATTTCAAACACTAAAAGATATAGTATTTAAAATAAGGTTAGAAATGTAATTGAAATGTGATCTTAAAAATAATAAGTGATCTAATCGACTCAAAGCACCTTGAAGTCATAATGCTTTATACTCTTCGAAAAAGGTTTTATGGTTACGATCTTATACCCAACAACATCTTAATTCCACGATGATTCTGAAGTCATAAGGTGGTTAGGTTAGGTATTAGTCTAATGATCCAACCAGAACCGAAGGGATCTACCCAAGGACAATCCATAGTTAGAGATAGCAGTCCTTAGGTATGATTGGAGATGAATGAGAATAAGGGAATAATGTCGACTAAGATTGAGCTAACACTGGAACAATCACAACAAGATGTTAGTAATGTCTTGGTAAGCATTGAAGGGGTTGAAGAATTAAAAAGAAATGTATGGATAAAGGGTGAAAATAAAGCAGCCCTCCACACACTTTAGGCAGAAACCGGGTCAATACATAATCTATCAGATTCACAAAGATGAATTCTGGTATTGAAGACAAGACATCATGGACCCAGTGATGCACTGCACAACCCTTCCCAGCCATTCAAGTTTCTCTCAACAGATACTTGTCTCATTTGTCACGGAGATACACACGACTTCTATTGACTTTCTCACTCCGAGTTAGTTGATATTAAATAGGTGGCAGTCTGCTCCAGCCTCCGATTACTAAAACCAAAATGCACAATCGGTCTAAAGCAAGGGTTCATTATAATAAATTCATTTTGGACACATTCCATGACAAACACTTGTTGAACACCATTAAGTTCACAAGCTGTTAACAAGAGTCCTACGCATTATCCTTGTGATTTTGCCAGAACATTCAGAGTGATACTCTTTAGTATTCACAGTGATGAATGGAAATCTTTCCATAGTCAACCTCAAACAGCTCTGCGGTAGGTGACTTGCGAGATTCTATATGAATCAAGCTTGTGTCAACTGGATATCGATTTGGTCTAGTAAATGAATTGACGACTCAATCAGAAAGATAGTAACTATCTGATTCACTCATATCGTGTTGTCTGCTTTGAGACGTTCCGGTATTGAGAACAAGCAAGCATGGTGAATCTAATACATATGTGTTAGAAGATCCTACGCTTTGAGCTGGAAACCCTGTCAAGGAGATTCTTTGATATCTCCTGATCACATGTATAGTTTTATATATAAAACAGGGAAAAAGTGGTTATCGCCAAACTAAAATCGTCGAATGACAAAAGAATCTCGGTCCTTATCTGTTGATTATTACTAACATTAATTTTAGGTACAACGTCGGTGTTGCAGCCCCATTCCAGCAAAGTCGGATTCATTACCACATGCTCGTGCTCAAAACTTACAAAGACATACTATAAGCATCAAGATTCAAGAATCAAGAAAGCTCAAGAATTCAAGACAAAGACTTCCGCAAACTCTGATATATAAGATCTTCCTTTAAGATATCAAGGGACACCGTTAGCAAGCTTTCAAGATATGATGCATAGTATGATCATGTTGGTCAAGACACAAGATCACAAGGTGGCAAAGACGATCAAGACAAACAAGGAAAATATTTGAAGATCTCGGAATCAAAGACAAAGTCGAAAGACAATTAAAAAGGCTAAATATCAAAGATTACATAGCATAAAGGAACAAGCCAACAACATAAGAAAGACCAAATATTCAAGAACTCAACGACAAAGCAATCTCAAGAAGTTCAAGGAAGCAAGATTCAAGATCTCACCTCAGGAATTCGAAGACCACACATTATGGGAGATTATTAGCCTTAAAATATATTTTTCAACATGGAAGCTCATAATCTGCAGGAAGCCTCGCTTCATGGGAGATTGTTAGCCTCAAAATATTGAGTCGAACAAGGAAGCTCGGCTACTAATCATGGAAGTTCGGTCTTTACTTAATTATATGTTGTAACATGCTAGAAAGGGTAAACGGGCTCGCTTATGTAAGCTAATTGGTCACGTGTTATGGGCTAAAGCCTAAGTAATCCTGAGCCCGGCCTGTAGAAAGCCCATAGGCGTGTAAGCCTTATGGTCCAGGTATATAAACCCTTTTCCACCAAGGAAAAGGGTGTTGGTTCTCATTTGTATTTTCACACTTGCAAGTAATCAACCATCTACTTTCTCTCTCTTGTTTCTTTCTCTAACTTCTCTCTAAACTTCTTCTCTTTTTCTTATCTTTGATTCTTACAACATGGAAGTGAAATGATATATAACTGGTCCTAACAAAAACCATTTTCAAACGTGACAATTTAAATTAAAACTAATTGAAACTTAGCTCTTGGGACGACCTCAGATTTACTATCTCTACAATACTCACGATCGGGTTCTCTGCCCGTTAGTGCATTTGTCAGGTGAATCAAGTTTTATAAATTTAAAACTTGAATAAATATATTTTAAAATAAAATACGCATCAAGTTTTTGGCGCCGTTGTCGGGGATCTAAAAATTAGTATTAATTTGATTTCTTATAAATATTTCCATTTCACTCTCTAACTTATAAATTATGCAGGAACTATGGCGGGAGTAGACATCAATACTCTCACCATGGAACAATACTTAGCATTGTCACGAGAAAACCAGGCACCAGGCGTGGTTAAACCAGAAATTGGAGGCAATGTTAAATTTGAGATCAAGAGTCAATTCATGCAAGAATTGAGGGAAGACACCTTCTCCGGGAATAAAATAAGGATGCCCATGATTATGTTGATCGAGTCCTCAACATTATAAGTTTGTTTAATATTCCCAGAGTATCACAAGATGCAGTACTACTACGTGTGTTCCCGTTTACTCTTACTAGATCCGCTAAAAGATAGGTGGATAGACTCACTCCAGGAGCTGTTAACACTTGGGACCTCCTTAAAAAAGCCTTTATCCAAAGGTATTGTCCACCATCCAAGACTGCTAAAAGATTTGAAGACATCCACAACTTCAAGCAGGAAAGTGATGAATCATTATACCAAGCTTGGGAACGGTATAATGACTTGCTGTATAAGGGCCCAACCTACGACATAAATAGCCATCAAAAGGTAAACATCTTTTATAAAGGTTTAAACACTATGAACCATTAATTGCTTGATTCGCAGGGACCAATTCTTGAGATGACACCAACTCAAGCTCTAATGGCAATACAAACTATGAACCACTCTCAAAAGTGGCACGATGGGAAATCAAGCAGGAACATAAGCAGCAGTAGTGATACTGATGGACTCGATGCAGTCATAAGTAAACTGGATAGCTTGGGACGCGATATAAAGAAGCTAAAAAATGTTTATGCAATCCAAGTTACTCACCTTGACAAAGAATGTCCTCTCAATGAGGAAGTCAAACAGGTGGATGAGGTCAAGTATGGTGAATTTGGGCGCTCCGCTCCTTTCAACGCAAGTAGTGGAGCCAAGTTCCGTGTAGGTCCACCAGGATACTACACTCGTACTAATAATCAAACACCATCTAGAGAAAAAAGACCAAACTTGGTCAAAAAAATTAATAAGTATATGGAAGGAGCTGCCGAAAGATAAGCAGAACAGGATGAATGGCTGAAAACTTTTTGTCAAAACACTGAGAAAGGCCGAATTTATCCTGATAAAATCATCCAAAAACTCGAATCTCAGGTAAAAAACTTAGCCGCTGAAGTAGAAACAAAGGTAGAAAAACTAGAAGAATGTAAAAAAATCTTTGCTAATGACGAGGCACCTTTGTACACACCATTTTATTACTCTCTCAAAGAACTCGAGCATTTTTCTGCTAATTCTAGGTTTTTGGACGACGAGAAATCTGAAAGCACTTAATTAAAAACTTCCAAGGTTATTCCTGAATTAAAATCAAACCTGCCAGAACAAACAATAAACCACTATGTCAAACATTACGTACCACCAATCCTTTTTTCCTAATCGATTAAAACAACATGCCGAGGAAGCCCTAGTTCATAAGACCATAGAGAGCTTAAAGAAAATTAGGATAAATCGGCCCCTTCCCAAGGAAATCAGACAAACGGATAATTATCCTAAATACATGAAAGACCTAGTAGCCAATATGCAATTAACCGAGGAAGATGATGAAGTCAGTATGAATCCTAGATGCTCAGCTCTTCTACAAAATCAACTACCTCCAAAAGAAAATGATCTACGAACTTTTATTCTTCATTGCTCTATCGGAAGGTTAGATTTTAACAATGCTTTGGCTGACCTAGGAGCTAGCATTAGCATTATGCCTTTTTCCATGTTTAAACGCTTAGGAATAGGAAAGCTCAAAACAATTAATATGGTTATAGAAATGACAGATAAAATGCATCCCAAAAGGGATTGTCAAAAATCTGCTCAAAAAAATTGAGAAATTTATTCTCCCAATTGATTTCGTCATACTTGACAATTGAGGACTTTAGGATGCCCGTCATTTTAGGAAGACCTATTCTCGGCACTGCCCATGCTAAAGTAGACATATTTAGAAAGACCATTTCTTTAGAGGTTGGGAATGAAAAGGTTATTTTTAAAATAAGAAGTAATTTTTCCGACAACATACATGAATCTGTTCGAATGATCAAAACCAAGATAAATGCGGAAAAAGATGAATTAATGAAAATCGATTCTGATTTATTCTACTTTATAACAATAATCATGCGAAATTAAACCATCTTTTATCTATTTGACCTGATGGTTCACCTTAGGATCCTAGAGGATTAAGAATGTATGAGGAAATTGTTACAGGTGTAGCTGATGCCTAGTTAACAAATGGGGAATTTAGGTCAAACTTAACCTCTACGAAGAAAAATTACATTGGTGTACCCCTATTTCTCGCAAGAAAGAAGGAGTACAAGAAATATGGGCATCCTGCAGCCCCTTTGAGGAAAAATGTGATGGGGGTAGCTTATGCCATAATGAAATAACATGTTATTGGGGAAGTGGAAATGATGGCATACGATTGCAGTGTTGAATTGGGCGAATTTAAGTCTTGGATGATTCTTTGCAAAATTAGGTTTGGGGAGGGGTAGTGAGACAGTGGGGGACATAATTTATTAGAGTTCATTAGAGAATCAGATTGGGAGAATTTATGATAGCGAAGACTTTGAAGATGTAACAATCGGAGTTACGTCGTAACCTCTTTCTGCAAAACCTTAAAATAAAGTTTTAACGCATTGCTAAACCTTGTATATCTAAAATAAAGATGACGATGATTTAGAAGGAATTATTGATTACCTTGAACCAAGATTATATGACGGATTTATTGGTTCGGATGACGAAGAATACAAGGAAAGGAAGTGCAGATTGTTGGGAATTCCCTACGTCAAACCACCCCCAATTTTAATTGAAAAGGTCAGTGTTACTAGATATAGCATTGGTCCCGGAGAAGTTTATACAAAAATGAAAGTTTCAGAAGTGGAAGAATTATCTAGGACTAGGGGAAATATTGCCAATATAAGAGCTGGAATTATGGAATAAATCTTAGGGAATGACGATAAGAAAGAGTCATACGACGAAATGTAGAGTGTGCATGAGTCTAACTTAAAGACTCGTTAATAAACAGAAGTGCTTGTCAGGAGACAACCCATCTTTTTATCAATAAATTTCATTTTCCGCATATTAGTTGGTTTGCATGTTTTACTTCATTTAGTAGGTTCCAGTAGC
>BQNB010139177.1:0-12889 GCA_026074375.1 Tanacetum coccineum
AAAAAATGATATTTTGCCCATCATCGACATCTTAAACTTTGAACACATTATTTTTGAAAATTGGTCACATAGTTCAGGTGTAGTAGATGCAAAGATTATATCATCAACACAGATTTGTACCAGGAGAATATATTTTCCTTGTCTTCTAATGAACAATGTGGGATCCGTGATTCCTTTAGAGAATTCTTGAAAGAGTAGAAACTTCGACAATAGATCGTACCATGCGTGAGGAGCTTATTTCAACCCATATAGAGCCTTCTTAAGCATGTATACATGATTCGGATTGTCTTGATCCACAAACCCATCTGGTTGGCTGACATAAACTTCTTCGCGCAGAATGCCGTTCAAAAATGCTGTCTTAACATCCATTTGGTAGACAATCATATTCATGTGAGCAGCAAATGCGAGGAAAATTTGAATAGCATCAAGTCTATCCACTAGAGCAAAGGATTCCTCAAAATCAATTCCTTCTTCTTGACGGTAACCACGAGTAACCAATCGAGCCTTGTTTTTTAGAATTCCTCCTAATTCATCAAGTTTCACCTTGTAGATCCATTTTAAAGTAATGACCAACACTTTATCTAGATAAGGAATAAGTTCCCAAACTTCAAGACATTCAAATTCATTAAGCTCCTCTTGCATTGCTTCAATCCAACATGCTTGAGTTAATGCGTCTTTATAGTTCTTTGGTTCAACTGATGTGAAAAAAGCATCATAGTAACAAAATAAGGATTGTTCATGGAGTTGGAGTCCTGTGGAAATAGGTCTTCCGAGTTTACTGATGATGTTGTCTAAAGGATGATCCTTGGTCCATTTGTTATCGTGTTATGAGTTAGGAGCAGCAGTGTGCACAATTATGGGAATAACTTCCAAAGAAGAAGATGGTTCAGAGTCATTTTCTAGAATTGAATGCCAAAGAATGGATCGTTATTCATGTGTCTAATATCTAAGTCGTGATTTTCTTCTTCAACATCGTTAGAAATAATAAGAGATTAAGTTTCGGGTGTTGTTTGTGAGTTACTAGATGATGGTGCATCCTGGTCAACAGTTGTTGAGGAAGGTGAACCGGTTGATACAGCGGGTTCTAGAGCTACTACTTCAGCAATTGGACCAATGACTTTAGGTGCTAGTTGATCAACACTAGGTGGAGGATTGAGTAATTCATCAAACAGTGGTGGAAACAAAAGATCCTAATCAGTTCTTGAAGGTGGTACATACGGTGTTGAAGGAGTAGGGTTTGGCACGAGTCCTGAACTGATTATTTCGGGAGTCATTTCATGAAGTGCGGGTTCTAAATTGATGTGTTCAAAAGCCATTTTGACCATTTCATACAAATTAAGAGACCAAGTTAAACCGTATTGATCACATTTGATTCACTTGAATAATATCCGAGCATGTGAGAACATATCATTGTTGATGAGAATGGTCAAAAACAAGAAGATTTCTCTTCTTTTGAAGATAAAGCGCACTGAAGCGTACACCTTTCTTTTCTTTGAGTAACGGGGACTAAAGTGTTGTCTGCAGATGCCATTGTTCTTGTTCATCAAATATAAATTCCTTGAACCCTTGGTTTCTGATATATCACTCTTTTCATCAAACAAACTCAGAGTCTTTCCTTTTTAGGATTGAAAGATGTACCTGCACTTATGTTAAGAGTACCTACACTAACATTAAGAGTTTGATTGCATTCATATGGATTAGTGATATCTTCAGTTGAACCATTTGGGGGTTCAAAGTCAACGTTGGTTGTGCTAGAGGTAAATTTCTTTCCAATTGGAACCCACCTAAGACCAGCAGTATGAAAGATTCTACCCGTTAGTATCCACCTAAACCAAGATTTAGGAATGTTTATTTTCTCATGCACAACAAAAGACTTATTAGGAGAAAACCTATGTCCTGTAGGAATCTACCTACTAGGTTTTTGAGTGTGACTCGTTGGTTCAACGGGTTTGGTACTGTCTTTAGTCTTAGGGGATTGAATCTTAACATGAGAATTCACTTCTTTTAGGAATTTTGTTATACAGACATCATGATTTACACTAAAGACATATTTATGACATGTAGAACAGAAAAAATATTTGTAATTAGAGAAAGAACTAGAATTTCTAGAGTGATCTACTTTTGGCATAGTTGTTATCGATAGGCAACTACTCTTAGATGTTGGGAAACTCCTAGATGTTTGATTATTGCTCTTAGGTTTTAGTTTGAAACTCTTAGTAGTGTCTTGTAGTTTAGCAGAAGGCATCACACTAGTTGTTGACTTCCTATCTCTTTCTTGTGTCTTTTTCTTAGCTTCCTCTAGATAGTACTTATGAGTCATGTTAATTGATGCATATGATTCTTTAAAACTATTCCTAGATAAGCCAGGTGCAATCATGTGATGAGGTTTTTCAAGCACATGATCTCTAACTATAAGCAAATAATGAGGAGTGACTAATTTTGGCAAATCATATTTCACATCAACTTGGGAGGTAAACCTTGGTTTTGAAAATCTAGGTCATTCAGACTTAAACGAAGTAGGTTGTCTAACAACTGATTGGTTTTTATGTGGTTGTAAAACCGGTTTCCCCATGGTTGATGATTTTTCTAACTTAGTATCCACACTAGTTCCTTTTATCTTTATTAATTCGTTTTCCAATGCTGCATTTGCAAAAACCTTTTCCTGTATCTGAGCTTTTAAATCAACATTTTCAACTGACTTACAGTTTAGTTGGACAATCAAAGAATCCGCATGATCTTTGGTCTAAACACTTGTCTTTTTGATGGAATCAGAAAGATCTTTGTAAGTCTATTTTAAATGCTCATTTTCCTTATTTAACTTCTCATTCTTTGCAAGTAATCTAGCCACACTACTTTCTAGTTTAATGTTTCTAGTTTCCAAAACATTAATTTCCCTTTTAATATTGGCTTCATTACTTGTTTCATTCAAAATTTGACCATGTTGCCCGTTTTTAAAACTTGATTTTGATATTTAAGTTCCAAGTTAACATAATGTGCTTCCATTCTTAAAAAGTCTTTTTGAAGTTAGGCAACGGTCTTTTTGAGAGAGATATTTTCAGATTTGAGAAATTGATTTGAAAATTTAGTTGTTATGTTATCAAATGATAGATCAAGCAAAGGACATGAAACTTGATATTTTTTAGCATCAACATTCTGGTCAATCTCTCCTCCCCTATGACTTATATCTGTTGATTTAGGAATGGTATTTCTATCAACCTTTTCCAACAAATATGTGTCATAAACGGATTTAGATTGCTTAGAATGCTATTGTTCATCAGCAAGTATATTATGTTCAGCAAACAGTTGTACCTTAGCCATTGGCTATTTGTCATTTACAGAGTTGATATCTGCATCATCAGTATGTGTATCATTCTCGAATCTGTTGCCTAAAACATGCCTTTCTGATTCTGTCTCAATGCTTTTCGTAACAACCAAACCAGTATCTAATGCTTTTCTTGAGTCAACCTTTCCCTCTTTTGACTGCATCATTCTGTCATCCATCTTTCTGTCATACTTTTGTTTATGTTTTGCTCTTTCTTGAATTGAGTTCCGAAGAGATTCCATGTGTTGGAACAATTTATCATGGAATAGTGGAACATCTGTCTTTGTATATGCAATAAAGTACTTGCATATCATGAGACCTTCCTCATTATCAAACAAGAATCGTGAATAGAGGAATGTCTAAAATTGTTGCAAGAGTACTCTAAATGCACTAGAGGATTTAAGTTCTTGAAATTCTTCTTTGGAAAGATGTTTTTCTAGTTGATCCAATTTTACGAACATTGTTCTTGTGAAAGTCTAAACATATTGCTCAAAGAGTGTTGCAAATGCCCGTTCGAATACTCCCTCGATGGGAGTTCCTTTTAAGTCCTTGTTTGAAAGAGTCGTGAGGTGTGAATGCAGAAGTTGAAAAGATACCATGCAACTTTCCATTGCTTTGTCTTGCATTTGTTGCAACGGATGCAACTCTCTCTCTTTAGAATTCGAATTCAGAGATTCCATTGAAATTCAATGTGTGAAATTGGTACGTAAAAGATTACTTTTTGATCGAGCAGAGATTGAAAGTAATTGTGTTGTTGTGAGTTATCTTTTGTGTGTTTTATGTCTTGAAACTATACGGGATTTTACAAATCAAAGAAATAAACCGTATAATTTATGTTAGCAAATTTGTGTGTTTTAACTTTAGTCCAAGTGAAGTTTCAAATACGGTTTTCAAAGGAAAAACTGCTATTCTGGTTGACCTTGGAAAACTGCTATTCCGGTTGACCTTGGAAAACTGCTATTTCGGTTGACCTTGGAAAACTGCTATTTCGGTTGATCTTGGAAAACAGCTATTCCGGTTGACCTTGGAAACTGCTATTCCGGTGACACTTGAAAAACTGCTATTCCGGTGACACTTGAAAAACTGCTATTCCTAAGAAAATGCCTATCCAGTCAATCAAGGAGAACTGCATATCCAATCACAACTATGAACTGCGTATCCGGTCACAAATAAGAACTGCGTATCCGGTTACAACTACAAACTGCGTATCCGGTTACAACTACAAAGTGCGTGTCCGGTTACAACTACGAACTGCATATCCGGTTACAACTACGAACTGCGTATCCGGTTACAAATGCGAACTGTGTATCCGGTTAAGCTTGAAGACAGCTATTCTGGTGAAGCTTGAAGCTGCGTATCCGGTAAAGCTTGAAACTGCTATTCCAGTGAAAGCTTGCAATCAGCAATTTCGGTCAACACTAGAACAAAACACACAATCTTAAAAACATAAAAAGACACATTTTTAGATAGTTTTTCCTAAATTTTCTTGTACAACTAGTATTACTAAACCCATAGGTACCTTAAAAATGAAACTTTATGATTTTTAAGCCAAAAATTTCAAAATCAAGATTTGTACTTTATAAAGTTTTTCGAAACACTAAAGTTGGCAAAAACTAAGTTTTTCTTGATTCAAAGCTTATACACCTATATCATAAAGATACTAGATCAATCTTACCAAAGTAAATGATCTTTTAGTGTATGTTTAAACTTCAAAAATCAAAAAAATATGTAAAGCTTCGGTTGAGAAAGAACACGAACTAAAACAAAAGAAAACAACACAAAAACTAAACAAGATCACTCCATGGATCTTGATACCAACTGAAGAATACTATTAATCTTTAATATCAAACAAGAACTAGAGAGAGAAAGTAGGAAGGATGTATTTCTAGTGAGAGAAAGTAAAAGAGAGAAATGAATAACTATGTGAAAAATGATACAACCAACTACCCTTTCCATGGCATGGAAAGATTATAAATACCTACTATTTGGACGTGGGCTTGGGCCTTCATGGGTTTGTCCATGGGCTTTTAGCTAACTTCCTAAGTAAGTTTCTAAATATTAACTTAGCGAGCTAACTACAGTTATCTATAGAAGTGACTGACACTTTCGTGTTCCTAACAATCTTGTTGTTGAAGATTATCAGAGAGAGCGAAAGACTTTAGCATACATTGATTTCATGTATTAAAGTATTCTTCGTACATAGGACTGAAAAGTAATTCCAATTCTTGTAGTGATGTGTTTGTCTTGTCGGCTGGAGGAGAAACTTGTAACTGGGGCGCAAGGCCAGAGTTGTCATAATCTAACGCCTTTTGTCATTGTGGAGCGAGGTTTGAACGGTTATGATCAAACGTTATTTGTCACTGAGGCGCGAGGCCTGAAGTGTTATCATCAGACATCATCTGTCATTATGTCGGGGGACATGAACTATTATGTTCAAGCGCCATATCCTTGTTCGTCAGATTTAAATTCCTTGAAACCTTAGTTTCTGAGATATCACTCTTTTCAGCAACTAAACTCTTAAATCTTCCTTCTAAGCATTGCATGATGCACGTGTAACTAAATGAAGAGTACATGCACTTATATCAAGAGTTGTTTGCATTCATATGGGTTAGTGACATTTGTATTCGAACCATCTGGGGATTCACAATCAACCTTATTTGTGCTAAAGGTGAATATCTTTCTAGTAGAAACCACCTAAGACCAACAGTCTTAAAAATTATACCCGTCGATTTCCACCTAAGACAAGATCTAGGAGTTGTTGTTTTCTCATGCACTGTGGAAGTCTTTTTGGTAGAAAACCTATGTCATGTAGAGATTTTCCGTATTGGTTTCTTTGCAATACTTAGTTGTTCTATGGGTTTGTTTTTGTTCATTGTCTTATGGGATTGTACCTTAGCACATGAGTTCACCTCATTCAAGAATATTGTTACACAAGGATCATGATTTGCATTAAAGAAACCTTTCTGACATGTTGAACAAACAAAATGTTTGGTGTCAAAAAAATTTCTAGAATTCCTAAAGTGTTTTGCTATGAGCACATGATTAGTCATTACGCAACTAGTCTTAGATGCAGACCAATTCCTAGACGTTTGGTTATTGATCCCAAGTTTTGGTTTGCTGCCATTAGCAGTGTTTTGTGATATAGCAGAAGGCATCACACTAGGTTTGTAAATCAAAATTTTGTCTTTTAGAGCATGTGCCTTTTTCCTAGCATCATCTAGACAGTGGTTGTGAATCATGTCATTTAAACCATATGATCTTTTGAGGTCTTATTTGACACATTTTGTGAGCTATTCCTAGATGAGCCAGGTGCAATCACGTGATGAGGTTTTGCAAAAGCATATTCTTTTACTTTAGGCAAATAATATGGAGTGACTGATTTTGTCAACGCATTTTTCATAACAACTTGGGAGGCAAACCGTGGTTTTGAAAATTTAGGTCGTTCATATTTAAAAGCATTCGGTTGTCTAACAACTGATTGGTTTCTAGGTGGTTATGAAAGCGGTTTCCCTAAAATTGATGGTTTTGTAAACTTAGTATCCACACTATTTCCTGTTAACTTTCTTAACTTGTTCTTCAATGCTGCATTTGCAAACATCTTTTCCTAAATTTAAACTTTAAAATGCTCATTTTCGTTAAGTAATTTAGCCATACTATGTTTTAATTTTGTCTCATTTGTAAGCTTGGCTTCATTACTTTTTTCTTTTGAAAACTGACCATGTTTCCATGATTTTAAAACATTATTTTGCAATTGTATTTCAAGATTAATACAATGTGCTTCTAATTTTGAAAAATCTTTTTGAAACTGGGCTATGGTCTTTTTGAGGTGACTATTTTCAGACTCGAGATATTGTTTTGAAAGTTCAGTTGTTTTACTGTTAGTTAATGAAGCAGTCAATGGATGTTTGTCATGACATTGTTCAACATCCTAGTCAACCCCTCCTTTATTGTTGAATTTTGGTTGCTCAACATGATGTTGTTTATTAGCATATACATTACATTCAGCAGTCAATTGTACCTCATCCCATTGGCTCTTCGTCATATACGGGTTTGATATTTGCATCATCAACATCTGCATCATTCCCTAACTTGTTGTTGGTATCTTGCGTTTCAAATTCTTTCCCACTGCTTACCGTGATAACCAAACTAGCATCCAATGTTTTACTCGTATCAACCTTTCCTTCTTTCATATACAAATGTCTTTCATTCACCCTGCTATCATACTCTCTTTTATATAATACTCTTAACGAATTCCATGTGTTGTATCAGTGTATCATGGAATTGTTGAACCTTGATTCGAGTGTATTCTAGAAAGTACTTGCTTATCATTTGACCATCATAATCCGAAGAAAACCGTGAATTGATGAACTGCTAAAACTGTGTCTTGAGTACTCTGAAAGCAGTTGTTAACCCAATCTATTGAAATTCTTCTTTGTTAAGTTACTTTTTTAGTTGATCCACGTTAGGAACATTATGCCTGTGAAAGTTAGAATATCTTACCAGAGAGTGTCACAAATGCCCTTTTGAATCCATCCTCAGTTCGAGTTTTGTTTAAGTCTTTGTTTGAGAGAACCTTAAGGTGTGAATGAAGTAATCTAAAAGATATCATGCAACTCTCTTTTTCTTTTGTCTCCTTGTCTTGAATTGCATGTATATCTTTGTCACCACCTTCCATAATCGCATTATGCATTTGACTGTTGTTTGATGGAGTAGTCATGATGAATGATTGATTCTTTGAAATGAAAAATGATTTGTTGGATCTTAAGTAGATAAAGTGATGTGGTTGTGGTTTGTTGTTGATGAAATCGTTGTTGTAGTTAAAGTTCTTGACGTAATTATTATCGATTTTTTGAGCAAAGGACTAATGGTGTAATAAATTTCAAGTTTTAAGGACTAACTGTTGTTCAATGCAATATTGAGGACTAACGGTGTAATTAAATTCCAAGTTTTAAGGTTAACGGTTGTTAAAGAGTTGTTGAATGACTTGTGGTATAAAGATGTTTAAGCTCGAGGGTATATATTGAAACTTAAAATTAGGGCTTGTATTTTTGAATTTTCTAAACCCTCATGATTACCCACCAAGCTGAGTTGGCTCGGTTATAACCAAGTTGACTTAGTATCTTTTTCTTATACTTAAACCGCGAGCAAAACACTATAAATTACGTGCCCTAACCTTAAACCGCGTCTGATAAACCGCCTGATAACCCTGAACATAAACCGCGTAATTGTTTCAAACCATGAGTGCTAAATCGCCTAATCCCTTAAACCACGAGAGTATTATTAAATCACGAAGATAAACCACCTGGTAAAACCTTTAAATCACGAGCACTAGTAAACCACGTAGAAACCTGTAAACCGCGAGAGTTAAACCCTTAAACCGCGAAGAAACATGTAAACCACGAACACAAACCCTAAACCGCCTGATGAATCGTTAAACCGCGTAAATAGTCTGTTAAACTGCGTGAATAAACCTATAAACCACCTAAATTTCAAACTTAAACCGCCTGAGCGTTCAAGCTTAAACCGCTAGTACTTTTCGTACCTTTTCCTTCTTTTTTGAAAAGCTTAAACTGCCTAGTACCGACTTTGTTAAACCGTGAAAAATGAAAGAAAATAAGCTCATTATAAGCAATTTGAGGAGTAAATAAGCCACAAAAACAAAGCTACAATAAGCTACTTATTTTTTATAAAGGAAAGTGCAAAGCTTTTTGGTTTTTAAATAAGCAAAAACATAACAACTAGGAAAATAAACAACGACTTTATAAGCTTATAAACAAGCTCAAATAAGTTGTTTACCAACAAATAAGCCACGTAAAAGTTATAAAAGAAAGCTATTTATGTGTTGATAAGAAAAAGATTGAAGCTTTTGATGAAATAAGCTTAATCAATATCAAACATAAGCCGGCGCCTATAAGCTATAAATAAGCAAGCTCAAACCAAGCACAAATCATCACTATCCACCTGAGGTGAATGATACCATGTTGTATCCATTTCTATGTCATCTTACTTCATATAAAATGAATCCAATGGAGAATAAAAGGAAGAAGCTAGTAAGAGAAAGCTAGAGAGAGAAGAGAGGAATGGATGGATAGTTTACTTGCACATGGAAGAACCAAATGAACAACCAACCCTCCCTAACATGCTAGGGAGGTGTTTATATAGCGTGACAAGTAACTCTAGATGCCTAAGTTAAGTGTCATGGGTCGGGCTCGGGTTTTGGTGGGCTTTAAGCCCGTAATGTATACAAGATTAGTTTAAATAACAAATCTGATACCATTTCTAGCCTATTACAACGTATTCAATATAATGACCGAGACTTTCTAATTAAATGACTGATACTTTCTTGTTTGACTCAATATTTTAAGACTAACAGATTATGTAAATTACCGGTCAACGAATATCTTGTTTTAATGAATGCAAACGGAAGTTGAAAAGTGTAATTCTTATTTGGCAGTAACAACCACTGTTAATCACACAAAGTATCGTCAGTAATTAGCGACGAAAAACTTTCCGTCAAAAAAATCGTCGGTGAAAGTCAACTTTCTAGTAGTGTTGCGAAGCTACTAGTAAGCGTGAAACCATTCAAAAGACATCGACACATCATGTAAAACATTACTTATTCGGCTCATACTATGATGTCAATCTTTTGGAATGCGCACACATGACATAACATAAAACATCAACTCATTCTTTTGGAATGAGTGCACACAAGATAAGATAAAACAAACTCAAACAACTCTTTACATTAGATTAACCATCTCTAGGATAAACATGAATTTTAAGTGCCATCCAACTTTAAAAAACTCATCATCATCAACTTTGTTTGATGAACCATGGACCACTAAAACCTTGAGTTACAAACCTTTAGCTTCCAAACGGGAGAGAACCTACCAACAAAACAAACCGCCTTTAGCTTCCAAACAGGAGAGAACCTACCAACAAAAAATGGCAATGAGTAACCTGCAATCACATCCCTTCAAAACAAAACATATGCCCCAGAGAAATTAAAAAAAAAGATAAGTTTTTAGCACACAATAAAAAAAGCAGCAACCAGCAATAAGAAACTACATAATTATGTCTATAGCATGGAATTATGAGGTAGGTTCACAGTCTCCTCTGCAATGTACATGTTTCATAATAATCAGAATTTGTGTAGTGAGGTTATACTGAACATTATTGCAATGTTTCATTATAATTAGAATTCGTGTAGTGAGTTCATAACTGCGACTTGAAAGTAATTGATTCTAATTAGTTATGTGAAGTAACATCAAACAAGTTAATGTAAGAAAAATAATCATTGAACTAAATTATCTACCCTACAATAATCACTTTGAAAACGCACAAGTATAAATCTTTAATTTGGCAAAAGAAAAAAAGGTACTATTAACAAAAATGACCAATAACTCTTGCAAAGACAAAATTTTCCAAAAAAATGACATTTTACCTTCCGACACCTACTCCCAAGTGTAAGCTCCATGACATGGTTAAGAGCTTTCATATGTCGTTGAAGTATCTCTTCTTACTCCTCTCCATAGAAATACCCTTCATCATAGTCAGCATAGTCTAAGAAAGCTTTTCCAACAAAAGCTGCCATAACAACAAGCTTCCTCGGATTGTTACTGAGGAAATATTATGAGAATTTAACCATACAGTTCCACGTCCATCTTGAAACATCATGTTTCCACTTCAAGAGATCACAAAATGTCACACCCCGATAATGGCGGAAACTCAGGAATGCAACATAATGATCAATCATAACACAAGATACAAAATAGAGAAAACTACATTGCATAAACTCCAAGTGCTATGAAGACCATCAACCTTGAACAAACTCAAGTGATGTCCCAAATCGCAACTAAAATCCACAATATCTTACAAATATTCAAATGCCCACACTAGGGACCATAATCCAAACTTATTCCAAATCATCCGAAACTAAAATCAAACAACAAGCAAGCAAGACTTCAAACGAAATTCCACACGGGATATTTTTAAGTCTGCTATCAATCACCAAACTACTCTTCTTTCACTTCACCTGAAAATGATACTCAAAAACGTCAACAATAATGTTGGTGAGCTCGTAGGTTTAAACTTAAACCCAAAAGCTGTGCCAATATTTTAACGGTGGACAATAGTGCTATATGACAGTGAATATATGCAAACAACTTTAGCATCACCGCTAAGCAATAACCATATGTCACTTACACACCTAAAGGGCCTACCAGTTGGAGCACTAAAATTAGGGCATGACCACACACAAACCTGGGTAGGCGTACCTATCCGCTCTAATAATCACACAAATACTGGGTAGGCATACCCATCCGATCCAATAATCTCACAAACACCGAGTAGGCGTACCCATCTGATCCAAACAATCATGCATCACATAATATCCAAATAGCAGTCATAAGGACATAACTTGTCTCAAAAACAAAACCACATTTCGCACAGATCAATTCAAAACATTTCAAAACATATTTGAGTATCATTTTCCCCCAACGGAAAAACTAGTAAAAAGTGGGGCAACGAGAACTCACCTCAAGCAAGTCTTTAGCAACAAAATCTCAATCACACAAGCAAATGCAACGACGCCTGCACACGACCTAGTCCAATTAATATCCCAATTTAATCATCCAATTCCAAAACAATCTTCACGTTTGATGCATAGAGTTTAGACGCGTTGTATAATTACCCAAAAGAATTTAGTAGTGTGATGGTTGACGACTTAACTCCACAATCATATCAATCTCATTCCTCGATGATACATATTTATACTATTTAGCGTAAATAGATAAGTAATATAATAAATATTTATAATTATTAATTATAAATATATCTCGACAAGTCCATTCGGTACACCTTAGTCACTTCAAAATAATTATTATACGGTTGAAAATGAAACGTTTACTCATAATAAACACTTTAGAGAAGTTTTGAGAAAAATTATATTTTTTGTCTTTTAGTGAATTTATTAAGTAAATAAAATAAAATAATTAAATATTATTTTATTATTTAAAATCAAAAATCATGTTTTTAAGAAATTATCTAAGTATAAACTTTTTACGAAATTTCGACATGACTCGTACGTTTATACAACGTTTCAAACCTTATTTTCAACATTTTTCACAAATTCGACACTTTTCGACAAAATTCCGAAATCTCAATCGTTAACGCTGTTAGCCTCAATTTATTGAGTCGAACAAGGAAGTTCGGTCATTCTACGATGGAGCTTCGGTCTTTAATTAGTTAATGTTGTAATAGTATAATATCGGGAATCGAACTCGATAGTTAATCTAATATTGTATATGTTTCGGGTTTAATCCCAAGCAAAACCCGAGCCCAGGTCCTAGTTAAATATCCTGCGCGTCATTTAACGCGACGGGGTATATAAACTCTTTTTTATTTAGAAAAGAGAAGTTGTTCATTTTCTAAAATAATTCATTTTCTCTTTTCTCTCATCTCTCTCTCTAAACTCTCTCTCTAGAATAACTCTTCTCTTTCTTATTTCTAGTTCTTGATCCGTGATTGATTCGTGTTATGAAGTGATTACGGGATCCTACAATTGGC
>BQNB010139178.1:4506-17594 GCA_026074375.1 Tanacetum coccineum
GCCTTGATGAATTTTGTAGTTGTGAGGTCACCATCCCTGTATAATGGAATTATTGGAAGACTAGGGGTTAGGAAATTGCACGCGGTGGTAGATGGAGGGGTAATTACCTTAAAAAGCAGTAGGTTAGTGCCACTTGAGTGCGCAATGGTCTTTGGATCTGAAAGAAGTCTCCCGGCCAGCAAATCAACGGTGGAAGAAAGGATAAAAGTGGCAACCAACCCAGAGTACCCGGAACAGACTATATTGATCGGATCAACTCTCACAGAAGAAGGTCGCAACAAGTTGTGCAGCATGCTCTAACGAAATTTGGATATTTTCGCCTGGAAGCCTGCGGACATGACTGGCATCCCAAGGCACATCGTGGAGCACCGTTTAAATGTACGGAAGGGATGCTCTCCGGTTAGACAAAAGAAAAGGGGGCAAGCGGCTGACAGAAATCAAGCAATACAAGATGAGGTAGGAAAGTTAGTAGAAGCAGGAATCATGAGGGAAGTACACTACCACAACTGGTTGTCCAATCCAGTAATGGTAAGGAAGCACGACAATAGTTGGAGGATGTGTGTAGACTTTAAAGACTTAAACAAAGCATGCCCAAAAGAAGGTTATCCGCTACCAAAAATAGACTAGAAGGTAGAATCGTTGTGTGGATTCCCTTTCAAATGCTTCCTGGACGCATACAAAGGCTACCACCAAATACAAATGGCAAAAAAAAAAGGAAAAAACAGCTTTCATCACGAACCAAGGAATATTTTGCTATACAAAGATGCCTTTTGGCCTGCGGAATGCCGGAGCCACCTACCAGCGTTTAGTGGATAAAGCATTGCATAAGCAGATCGGTAGAAACCTCAAAGTATATGTAGACGACCTTATTATCAAAAGCCGCACGGAGGAGGAGATAGTCAGAGATATGGAGGAAATGTTCCAAACTCTAAGAGAAATTAACATGAAGCTGAAACCTAAGAAGTGCACCTTTGGAATAGAAGAATGAATGTTTTTAGGGTATAAAGTTAGTACTAGGGGGCTGAAAGTATGTCCAGACAAAGTAGACGTTGTTCTAAGCCTTCCGTCCCCAAAATGCTTGAAGGATGTTCAAAAGTTAAATGAAAAGCTCGCAAGTCTGAACCGGTTTTTAGCCAAAATCAGCAGAGAAACCATTACCATTCTTCAAAACTTTGAAAAAATGCACGAGGAAAAGCGATTTTTATTGGACTACGAAAGCGGAAGAAGCATTCAAGCAAATGAAGCAACTTATTGCCAAACTTCCCATGTTAGTCGCACCAATGGAAAAAGAAGAGCTTATCGTATACCTGGCGGCAGCAAAAGAAACGGTAAGTGCAGTCCTGATGACAGAACAGGAAGCTAAGCAAATGCCTATATACTTTGTCAACAGAGCGTTAAGGGGTCCAAAAGTAAACTACACGTCTATGGAAAAATTAGTGTTGCCTTTAGTTCATGCCAGTAAATGCCTAAAGAGGTACTTCCAGGCACACCCAATCATAGTCATCATGGACCAACCAATACAACAGGTATTATCGAGACCAGAAGTAGAAGGAAGGCTACAAAAATGGAGCATTGAATTGGGAGAGTACGCAATACACTACAGACCCAGAGTATCGATCAAAGGGCAGATATTGGCAGACTTTATAGTCGAACAACCAGAAGAGGAATCTCCAGATACTCTAATGGGAGAAGAGGAGGAACTCCCCAAACATGGATCTTGTTTACGGAAGGATCATCTTGCACAGATAGTTCCGGGGCAAGACTAATACTCACAAACCCGGAAGGGATGGAATTTACTTACGCTTTAAGATTCAAGTTTGATGCAACAAACAACGAAGCAGAATATGAAGCTTTGATAGCCAGACTAAAGATCGCGGAGCAAATGGTTGTAAAAAACCTCTAAGCAAATGTTGATTCACGGCTGGTGGCCAATCAAGTGAATGGAACATATGTCGCAAAAGAAAACGACATGGTTCGATATTTAGAGAAGGTAAAAACATTTATCAACAATTTCAAAGCATTCTCAATCAAACAGGTCCCCAGAAGCAAAAATAAAAAGGCAGATGCCTTAAGCAAAATAGCATCAACAAGCTTTGCACACTTGAGTAAACAAGTGTTGGTGGATGAACTAAAGGAAAAGTCGATAAGTACAGTGGAAGTGTTGGCAGTAGTAGAAAAGGAAGGGGGTACATGGATGACTCCCATCTTCAAGTACCTCATGGATGGAACATTGCCGACAGAAGTGAAAAAAGCGAGAGCAGTAAAACGTAAGTCATGGCGGTTCTCTATAATAAATGGGACACTCTACAAAAAATATTTCTTAGGACCATGGCTGCGATGTGTAGGGCCACTCTAGGCCAATTATGTTCTAAGAGAGATACATGAGGGGTCTTGTAGCATGCATGCTGGTACACGATCCGTCGTAGCGAAAGCCTTACGGATTAGTTATTATTGGCCGACCATGCACGAGGACGCAAGAAAGCTGATAAGGGCGTGCCAGGACTGCCAAGTTCACAAGCCCGTCCTAAGAAGTCCTTAGCAAAATCTAAGCCTAATCACATCTCTGTGGCCATTCTATAAGTGGGGTATTGATATCGCTGGACCTTTTCCGGAAGGGCCTGGAAGAGTTAAATTTCTGATCGTAGCTATTGACTACTTCACAAAATGGATTGAAGCAAAACCAGTAGCGACCATCACTGGAAACCAAATCAAAAAATTTATGTGGGATAACATCGTTTGTAGATTTAGACTCCCAGGAGAAATTATCTCGGACAATGGAAAACAATTCCAAGACAATCCGTTCAAGGACTGGTGCGAGAAATTATGTATCCGCCAACATTTTGCTTCTGTTAAGCATCCACAAACCAATGGTTTAGTGGAAAGGGCAAACCGTAGTCTTGAAGAAGGGATAAAAGCTAGGTTGGATGAAAGGAGCAAAAACTAGATGGAAGAACTTCCTCATGTTCTATGGGAACACATCACAATGATTAAATCTAGTAACGTAGACACCCTATTCTTGTTGAAATACGGAACGGAAGCTGTCATCCCAGCGGAAATCGGCATGCCCACACTAAGAACAGCGGAAGTAGACTTAGTACAGAACGATGAAGCCCTGGAAATCAACCTTGACTTACTAGAGGAAAGAAGAGAGCAAGCAGCAATTTGAGAAGCAAAAAAGCAAAGCAAATATGGAGAGGTATTACAACTCTAAAGTCTGCAGCATAAGCTTTAAACCAGGAGACTTGGTATATCGCGACAACGAGGCAAGCCGTGTGGAGGACACAGGGAAGCTAGGACCAAAATAGGAAGGACCATATAAGGTCACGGAAGCACTTGGAAAGGGTGCATACAGGTTAAGAGACCATGACGGGAAGCAGCTTCCGCGGACTTGGAATATCAGCAACCTTAAAAAGTGTTACATTCACCAAATGTAAGAAATTCACCCATGCGGACTCCGCAGTGGGGGGTAATGCAATCCAATCTATCTTCTTTATGCATTGTAATGTTTTCCTAAATAAAAAGTGGAGCCTAGCTACCTTCACAACTTTTAATTTAAAATTCTTGTTGTTTATTTTGAAAAATTATTATATTTGTGATTAAGACGCGCACGCAATAGGGCACGACCCAATTAATGTTACTCCGTATAACAAAAAGGATGAGTAACCTAACAATTCACTCAAAAGTATATAAGAGGCATTGCAAGCCCAATACCCAAAAAAAATGTTCCACGAACGTTTCACTAAGCCTATCATCACAAGTGCACAATAGTGATATTCAAAGATGGCAGGGAGAATAACCCACAAATATTCAAATAAAGACTATCAAAATAAAAATATCATCATATTAAAAGAGATAGCAAAGTCATGGTTAAGTACTACGACATTCAAAAACATACAAGTATGAGTTGCCGCAAACAAAAAGGTCCAAAGTGACCGCGGCATATAACAGATAAAACACTTCGAATAAATTATACAAACATACATGGGATATAACAAAAAGGTAACATACGACCAAGTCCAGGCATTATAGCAAGCCACTAAGAAATGATCAGCTCCGCATCATCAACATTCAGAAAAGGATCAACATCCACATCAGCATTTCCTTGATCCTCCGCATGTGCAATTCTGTAATCATCTATGGAAATAGGTGGGATATTGCTTGCGGAAGCAAGGGTCACAGATAAAGCAATAGTAATATCAGGAGCAACACTAGAAGTATCCCCCGTGCCTTCTAAAGCCGCAGCAGACAAAGGCTTAGAGAATGAAACAAAAACGTCATGAAGAGCTGATCTGTTGTTACCAATGTTTTCTTTAATCCTCTGAACTCGGCCATGGGAAGCATCTAGAGAAAGTGATAAGGCTCTGGCACCAATAACAGTTTGATCCGGCGAATGATAAACAGGAACCATTAGTTAGTCAACATGAGGCTGTGAATCGTTCAAACCCAACCTTTCCGCAAGAGCTTCATCTAAACGGATAAGGTCCATTACAGTTTTGACACTTGCATCTTTTTTGGACTGCAGCTCAGCAAGCAAGGAGAAGTTCACATTCTGGACCTCTTGCAAAGCGGAAGTGAAATCATCCTCCGCGAAATGATTAAACGCAACAACATCTGCAAGAACTCTACCTTCCTGGCCATGAGTAATTCCGGCAGCTAACCCATCTTGCATGCCTTTCTCAATGGCCTTGCTGATAGCTACCCCAATGGCAGAAAGATACTCTGGAGAGTTAAGACACTTAAACACAGCAAGCTTCATGCCATAGGTAAGAAGCCACCTACGCCCAGCAATGGTAGTCAACAGATGGGGATAGAACCTTTCTTCCAAGTGCAGGCACGTCTCAATAAAATCAGCATCCAGCTTGTTAAATTTCTCATGCACAACCGCCATCTATTCATCCTGGAACTTCTCAAGTCGACTAATACAATTCTCATACACCGTAACTTTTTCCTGAAGTCCAACAGAAGAAGTTTCCAGCTCACACACCTGCAGATTATGCGGAAATATGAAGATAAGAAAATAAAAAAAAAGAAAGAAAAAACTTAAGTATAAACACATATACCTAATCAGCAAGCCTATCATTCTGTAACTTAACAGTTGTGACCATAACATCCGAATCATCAGCCTCTTGCTCTCTGACTTTCACCGAAGCTGCAAGATCTGCTACTTTCACATCCAACACATCCTTCTCCTTCTCAAGGGTAGTATTACGCTCCTTCAAAGATTTTATCTCATCCTGGAGAGATTTCTCAACAACTTCGTATTTAGAAGCTTCGACAAGGAGATGAAGGGCCATCGCGGCTTCCGTTTCCTTCACAAGCAACTGCGCTTTTAGACTTCTAATATCCTCATCCCTAGCCTTCAGCAATGAATCTTTCTCTTCCACAACAGAACACAATCTCCTTTTTTCTCTAATATTAAACTCAGCACGCATTCTCACTTCAGCACTAAGCGACATTTGGCGAGCAACTCCTACATTGAATTCCGTGAAAAGCTGGTCGTGTTCCATCCCACGGATCGAAGCAAAAAACTTAGGAGGAGCAAACTCATCCACCATCTCGCGACAAGTACGACCATCATCTAAGCGAGAACCATTAGTGAAACTCCATTGAGGTACGTACACCTTCTGAAGATCCGTGTCAGGACTAACAACAGTACGGATACCACCAACAATGAAGTCACTACCAGTAAGGCCAGAGAAGCCACCTATAGTAGAAGAAGAACCAACACCAAAAATAGAAGGCTCAACAAATCTTTCCTTAGTAGTTGTAGTCGGATCAGCCGTGGGGGTAATGGTAGTCGCCATTGGCATTAGTGGAACGGAAGGCCTGGCAAAAGAATCAACCTCAGCTTCCGCAATATTTGCACCTGAATGATGAGAAGAGTCTGAGGAAATAACGAACCTTAGAGGAGCAGTAATGATTCGAAGATTAGCCCTAGCCATGAAGTCAGATTGATTCCCATCCTCTCGCTCTGGTGTCACGGACACAGAAGAAGTAATAAAGGGTAAGGTAGGTAAGGCCGCAACCCCAACCTCAGGATTCAACACAGCTCTAGCAAGTAATCTCTGGAGTGCGGACTTAGATTTACCAGCAACAGATGGCCCAGTTGAAGGTCCATGATCTTCCCTTAGTTTCTTAGGAGGGTGTGAAGGTTCACCAGCATCAGAAACAATCGTTTTCCTTTTCCTTTGACGCTTTGGTTGCACAGGAGCCGCATCTTCAGCAACAATATCCGCAGTTGCACTAACTTGTGGAATATCAACACCATGCCCACCACTCACAGAATCACCCCGTTTCGTGCGACTACCGCTACCTCCTTCGTCAAAAAGCTTCTCCACACTTGCTTCTAGCTCGCTTGAGGCACGAGCGGGAGCAATCGGTAAAAGCGGAACAGCACGCCCCACAGCGGTGTTTAACAACTTTGGTTCACCCTCCACACGCTGCCTCTCACCAACCCTCACCTTTGTGGGATCGGTAGTTCGGATAAAGGAGAGCAAATCCATTTCTACACAAAAAGAGAAAAGAATAAAGCGGTCAGCAAAAATAATAGAAACGAAAACACAAGTAAGCTATAACAATAAGCACCCACCCTCATCATTATCACGTAGAAACTGGGGGTAAGTATCTTCATCTAAAGTATAGTTACGACTAATTCCTATTAAGCAAAGGAAAGGTTCCGGATATTTGTGGAAATGAGCTGGATACGCAACTAGGGTAGGATAATGTTCCGCGATATATTGAGAAGGCTTGGGAAAAGGGTCCTTTGACTCACTTTTGCTAGTGTTCCACGAAAAGGAGGTAGGACAAGCAAAAGCGTCAACCCAGAAGAAACGATCATTCCAGCTTTTCAATGAGTCTAACGGTTTGGTATAACACACGACATCATTCTCCTGGCGCTTACTGAACGACACCCAGCCTTTATTTTTGGAATTAACATAAAAACAACGGAATAACCCAACCGTTGGTTCAAAACCATGAACACGGCAAAGGATCTCAAAATGAGATACTTTGGACGCACCAATAACAGACAATTGGGATATATGGATACGATAGTGTCTGAGCACGTTAACAAGGAAAGTGAAAAAGTGATAAACAAAAATTAACGTACTCGAAGAATCTGGTGTATACACCTTCTTGCCGGTAGGCATCTCATGAATTGTTTGGTTAGGGCTAGGTAATTGTGGATGAACTTCATCAGGAATATGATACGTTTCACAAATTTTTTTTAGAGCTTTTAGAGTAAGAAACGACTTTATATCTGTAATACTGCCCATGATAAAGTAAACAAAGATCGGGGCCTAACCTGAAAGTTTAAGATTCTTCGAAACGGGGCACAAAAGGTATAAAATTGAGAGCTTGAAGAAATTTTGAACAATGGTGATAACAATTAGAGAAGATGAAAAAAGGAAACAGTGAAAACCACACCGACTATTTATACCCTCGGTATAGTAAATACAAGTCTCCCTCAGATGCTTCCACGTGGCAATGACCTTCGAGTCAACGACCAAGATGAGAAGTAAGAGATAGTGATGATAGTTAAGCAGTTGGACTAACCAGTCAAATCAGTCAGAAGGTAAAAGGCCACGAAGAGACCACGTCACCCGCGTCCCACCTAACAAGGGCAACGGAGTGTCACGGAAAGAAAAGCACGGCGGATACAAAAATACAAGGAGTACCGAAACCTGAGTCTAGTAATATCTACCGCACGCAATAACAACCGTACGCAATAGACACACTAGACTGGGGGGACTTGATGACGTATAATGCGTATAACAGGCCTTCGGGCCTGGATTACATAAATTATACATGGGCCCAAGCCCAACAAGACAATCGCAAAGCATAATAGGCCAAAGCTAAGCCCAGTCCCGTGCTGGCACGGCCTGGAGAAATAAGACGGACATGATAAGCCTTCCGCTGACTAAGCAACATCCGCGGAAGGGTACCCACGTCCGTAAAACAAGATTACTGCGGACCCTTATCCGATAAGGGTCCCACTTCGGCCCACTAACAGAAATAAGTGAAATATTAGAAAAACCTAATATTTGGCTCACCTATAAAAAGGGGTACTCTGACCCCCCACAAGGTACGATTTTCTGATCACATTTTACACACATACACTCTGACATTCCCTGGCAAAAACATGAATATTTACTCTCACGCCGGAGTCTAATCGTGGAGTTCGTTCCCACGGTAAGACTAACAGTTTGCTTTTATCTGTGCAGGAAGCTATCCAAATCACTTGATTTAGTACAAGATCCAACCTATTTACAGTTAGTTGGCCCGACCCAACAAGCAATCCAGATCCAATTCAAACCCTTAACACAAATTGTAGTAACAATGATCGAGCGTATATTCAATGAACGTGTGGTGGTGCACATGCAAGTACTTCGCTTCGAGTAGAAAATGTATGTAACACTTCATCACCATTTGACTAATCGAATCGATATGTCAAAAATCCATGACAATTTTTTCTAGGTTCGATCACCTATCAATGTTTATCCATGTCTATAAATAGAAAAGAAGATTACAGACATATGGTAACCAAACCATAGTACGTGACCACAACACTATTATAACAAGTGGCGGAAAACCGAGTTTATAACTCACTAGGTTAAAACGAATTTCATGGTAATAATACATTTGAGTAACTAAACAAGATATGTGATAGTAAAAGTTTAAGAACAAGTTCATTTGAAACAATCAAGATTTTTAACAAAATGTTACACTGCAAGACAAATATCACACATAATTTACTAAAAAAAAGACATCTAAGATTTGAACAAGTTCATGTAATTTGTCTAGATGAAAGAAATGTAAGAAAATCTCCCATGTGAGTGAAGTTCAACAATGTCAAAAAAATATCACACATAATAATTTACTAAAAAAAAAGACATGTAACACAACATCTAGTCGACATTTGGCATGATATAACAAAGGATACAAAGTGTAAAACATGAAATAGTTCAGGGGCATAAAGTGTTAAAGTAGTAAAGACGAGGGGGTGTTTTGTAAATAAAGTGGGCCGGCATTTGTTAAAGACCATTTCTTTCTCATCTTTTGAAGAACTGACAAGACCAGACCAGACTCTTTCCAGTTGAAACAGTTGGACTCCACACACTCTTAATGTACTGTCAATTATGCACATTGTACAACACTTTGCAGCGTCTTGTTGGTATCCGTTTTCACTTCTTTTTTTGTGTTTTGGCTTTTTCCATTTCACAAAAGGTTTAAATAAATAAAAATTGATCTTGTGCATGTTTTTTGAGTACTATCGGACAAAACTGACCAAGATCAGACCGGATCGAAAACCGATTAGATTCAAAACACGGGAATGAAGACCGGATAAAAATGTTCGGTTCATGTCCGAATTGCTCTGGTTCGATTCAATCTTCGGTACGGTCCGGTCCAATAAAGCATAAAGCAGGTTTTGCTCAAGACCAAATCAAATCGGACGGGATCAAAGACCGAATAAGAGAGAAAAGACGGACCGATGACGGGACCGAAATATGCTCGATCCGGCATGATTAGTCTCGTTCGATTCGTTTTGCGATCTATTATGCTCAGCAGAGGGGTCTCGGATGGGTGTGCAGTAAGTGCTGTCGCACAGGGCCTCCACTTAAAAGGGTCACATTTGCATATACATACGTATAATACTATACATATATGTGCATATAATTCAAGTTTATATGCAATTTCTTTTTAGTTTACAAGTATAGCAGGGCCTCTATGTTACTATTGCATAGGGCCACCTAAAACCCCGAGACGGCTCTGATGCTCAGCCATGTTAGTGTACTCATGATAGTAATACTGAAAACTGAGACTCGCTAAAACACGCTTTTTATTTGAGAAAAAAAAAAGGCTTGTTCCACATTGTTAAAGTATTTTAAGTTTATAACATAAATAAAAATAAAGAAATTTGCATCCTGTGAAACTACATGAGCTTGGGCATTTGAAAAATGTAAAAAAAATAAGAAATAAATTGTTATCTTGAATCATAAATTTCAAAAATAAATCAATACATCTTAAAAATCATTTAGACCTTAGAAAATGTTAAAAAAATTCAGCTTTTAAGTAACTAACTAACATACCCTTATGATTTTGTTTAATAATTTGCTTTACAAATTTGCTCAATAATTTTGTTCTTATTAGTGAGGAGCGAAGCCAGGATTTTTAGTTAAAGGGGGCTGACTATGCTTAACACAAAGACTCATAGTAATGAGGGGGACTGAATGTAAAAAACTAATAGAAAAACGGCTTTTGATATATAAATAACTAATGAATGAAATAGGTTGATTAGGAGTGGTTCAGCACCTACTAATCACCCTACTAGCTCCGCCTATGCTATTAGTAATCAATGCTCCATAAAAATAAAGTTTATAAAATTATTTTCAAAAAACTCTAAAATAAAGAATAATATGTAATCATGATAATTATTAAATTTTAGATATTGTTTTTCTTTATGAGAATTACAAACTAAATGTTATCAGACCATGTTTGATTGTTAAGTCTATTGATTGTTATAGACTCCCATCTGGATATTACTTCTGACCATAGGCCTGAGTCTGCTTAAGACATCTGTTTTAGCATTCATTATTCACATTGTATAATCACTTGCTAGAATTTAGATAATTAATAATCTTAGACCATTTCCTTTAAACCAACTTAATAAGTTTTTTTACCCATGTAAAAGATTATTTTACCTTTTGTCCACATGATAACTTTCTTCATCTACAAGTTTTGAAGAGTTGGTGTTTTGGTGATCTTACAAGTAAAGGGCCACTACACAAGGTTAATGGTAGGAATGATTATTTCATTTGGGTGTATAAGGGTTCTTGACAAAATGATTATATATGAAGTGTGTATCATAAGATTATGTTTATTCCATGCTTTTCAACAAAGATTAGTTGTTTATATAATTTTCATCATATGGGTTGTTAGGGGAATATGTGAAAATGATAGGGAAATATCATTTGATAATGTTTGGCATATTAAAAAGTGCAATGTTGAATTGACGTATAACAATATATAAGTTAAGAAATGATTAGCTATCTATCAAATCTTTGAAACATTATTTGATAAATGTGTTGGTCGATGAATAAGACTTTAAGGCTACTAACCATAGTACTGACCTACAAGTCTACAACGGCTTACATTTCTCATGACACCTCAGCTTTCTCTCTCTAACAATACACACATGACCTTTTAAGCACAATAAGATGACATACACTAAGAAAACATACCTCACAAAAATACATTTTAATTAAATTAACACACATAAACACGCATACAAACTCAATCGAGTTTCCGACCGATTCGTCCCAAATCTTGTTTCGCGACCGAGACCTACTTAGGGCCACAATGAGAGCGACCGACTCGACCTTCGGTCGACCCACATGGTTAACCGACCATTATGGGTAGCCTCAAGTGTATATGATCATTAATTAACCTATAAATTGATTACCCCGTATCTAGATACAAGTTGTACGGATGTATGGAAACCCAAAACTACACAAGTTGCTCAACCAAACAAACTCTCAACAAGAAACAACCTCTTAAATTCCATAGTAAATTTGACTTGAATCATTAATATCTAGGTTGCAAAATTGGTTCAAAACAAAAAATTCTTAACTAAATCAAGATTAAATTGTTCGTAATAAATGAATGTATATGAACAATGTTATCTTCCGTTACACCGGTGTAATACTACCGCAAACATAACTGTCAACTCAACGCTGCAGAAAACCAACAACAATACAAATATAGTATAATAAGTCAAACAACTTCACAACCCTGACATATCTCATTTAAACACAAATGTACCAAAAAACCAAAATCACACACACAACTTTCTATAATATTTTAAATTGTATTTTAAACTTATTCAAATATACTTTTTTTTCATAACAAGATTTGCGCGTTTTGTACCAAAATTGAAAAGTGGCTTAACTTTAAGAGGGACTTTATTACGTTAAAGGATTTTGGACTAAAACTGAAAAGTGACTTAACTTTAGGGGGTTTGTTAAAAATGAGGAATGATTATTATATATTGGAAAAAGATCCTCTAAAGTTCATTTGAACATGAGAGGTAAAGTTCTCTCACATAGATAATACCGGGGCCTACTGCGAGACCTGATTTTCTTTATCATTGTGAAAAAACTTTACCTCTAAAGTTTAAATAAACTTTAAAGGATTCTTATCCTAATATATTATAGTTACCATTACTGTTCATGAAGAATAAAATATAATTTTTGAATGAATAGTGAGAAGAATAAAATATGATTTTTGAAATAGAATATTATTTTTTTGGATGAATAGTGCCATATGTGTGTGGTCAAAAAGTTCATAAATGTTATATATATAATATTAATTATCCAAAGTTTTACTTTTTATAATTATGAGGGGAGTTATTTTGGATACCCTATTTTTCTTGGATACTGAGAGATCAATCTCAACCATTCATCTAAAAAATAAAAGGCTATGATTAATGGCTTTTTTTAATTAAAAAAAACCAAAAAGAGCGGACGGGTATTTCGGTCATTTTACCTCACACACTTACCACTCCTCCAATCACTCACACCCCGTCCTATTCTCAAATATGTTATTCTCTCTCACCAAACACACAATAAAACACACACAACACATAGTTTTACACAAATCAAAAAATACACACACTAAAACACACACACGCATAAAAAATCATCCACAAATCGCAACAAAAAATGGAAAAAAAAGATGTCGATGATGTTGTTGAAGAACAAATCTTAACGATTAAGCTTATATGTGAAGCTTTGAGTAAAAACCGCTGAAATACAAGCTTAACATCACTAATTCAGGTGTAAAACACTTTATTTACATATTTTTAATGTTATTTATGCATAAATGGTGAAATCTACTGTTTATAGTGTTTGTGATAAACGTATTGTGATTTTTGTTCATGTCATTGTGTTTATACAGTTTATAATGAAGACATTTTGATGATATTTTGATATTTAATGATGTTATAGCGATAAGTAAGCTTTAGATCAAGTATGTTGATGTTGATGAAGAAAATATGTTGATGATGACGTGTTAGTGAAAAATTACATATG
>BQNB010139179.1:1664-17594 GCA_026074375.1 Tanacetum coccineum
AAGACAATGGTACTTCACAGTCTAAGTACAATTTTCAAAGTTCTTTAACAACATTCATATACAAGCAAAAATGGTTATTTAGATGAGGTTATCCCTTTTGAAAAACAAATCGATGATCTCAAAAAGAGACTTGTAAAAAATAATGAAGCAAAAATGGTTATTTACAATGCTTTGCCAAGAAAAGAATATGAGAGAATTTTCATGTGTAACACGGCAAAAGAAATTTGGAAAACTTTGTTAATCACCCATTAGGTAATAGCCAAGTCAAAGATAATAAGATCGACCTTTTGGTTCAACAATATGAACAATTCGTCATTTTCGAAGATGAATCTATAGATAGTGCTTTTGCTAGATTTAATACTATTATTACTAGTCTTAAAGCCCTTTATGAAGGTTATTCTAGTAAGAACTACGTAAGGAAGTTTCTTAGAGCTTTACATCCTAAATGGAGATCAAAGGTGTTAGCCTTAAAATATGGTGACATATCCGGAATCACTATCTTTGATGAGATCAATTGGAAACCTCCAAAGTCTATGAGATGATCATCAAGTAAGATTCTGAAATAGTCAAGCAAAAGTTTGAAAGAAATCTATTGCTTTTAAGTCTAAGAAAGAATTAGTGATGATTAGTGTTTGGACTTTCTGGTAGTGAAGGGACGAAAAGTACGCACATGGCTGGTATGAGCTTCTAGATGTTATGTAAGAGAAGATGTAGATTCGTAAGACAACCTCGAAACGATTGGTGTGTGTTTAATTACACATACATTTGACCTCTAAAACCAGACTTAAATGACTAAAAACGTATCAAAAATACATTGTATTTGTATGTTTTACATTTGTATTATGCAGGTAATGGATATCCAAGAAAAGAACAAAAATATAAGCCAAATCTACAAAACCTAGCAACAAGAAAGGAAAAGTGCGGAAAGTGGAAGTCAAAATCAAAGCCAAGTCAACAAAGTCGAGTCTAATGTCAACCCTCCGAGAAGTGGAATTGGAATATTGCATTGGTAAACCGGAAACCGCAGAAAACCCTAAACTGCAAAAGTGGGGGCCCACCCGTACCCACCTAGTGGGCTTGGGAAAGCACGACTTATGATCTTTACAAAAACCTTTAAACCTTAAATAAGTTCCCAACACTTTTTCTTATAAATTATCCGACCCAACAAGAGCACCTTTATACTCACGTTTTATCCTACTTCCCTTTATAATTTTACACCGTTGTTTGTCCTTATAAGGAATGGACCTAAACGGTTTGCAACACAACAAAAAATTCAAGGGACCAAAGTTGAACACACACTAGGACTTGCAGTTGTAATAAAGATATTACTCTTGAGGGACCATTTTGCCATAATTCAAGAACTTCTCAAAAAAGGAGCCGTAAACTGTTCATATCTTCTCACACCAAACGTGTGTCTGTCCTCACTACCCGCCAAAACCCCAACACTATTCCCCTTTCTTCTCCACTTTGTCTACACACCCCACACCTTATCCCACCAATTGCCACCTTGGCAATCTCCAATCATCCCATTCGTCAAGGAATAAAGACAAGAAATTAATGGGCTATTGATTCATATAACTTGGTGAGCTACTTCATTTTGGAACGGCTTATGATGACATTTGTGACCTCTCTCACCACAAGAAGCAAGAACTGCTAAGCTCTCAGGCAATGTATACACACCTCCTAGAATATTCTTAAGTTAGTCTAATATGTCCTTTGTAAAGCCATTTGGTGGCACTTGTTTTTTATCTTTCAGCTTTTTTTAGTTTATCTTAGCTTATTTTACCTTTTCCCTTGTTTATGTTTTTTAAAGAGTTTAATGGAAATTTTAAGTTTGCTTCTAAATCTGTTTTGCAAGTTTTTAAGTTTCATATATGTTTCAACATCCACTGTAAGCTTTTATTTAAGCTCTTATAGTGTGTGTACTCTTAAGCAATGGAAAAACTTTTTAGTTTCTTGTTGCTTAATAACTAGTTAACAAAAACTCACTCAAAAAGCTCAAATGGATGATAAGCTTATAATGGAAGAGCTTATGGGTTTTACTAGCTTGTTTTATACAAGCTAGAGCTAGTATATAAGCTCTTTTGAGCTCGTTTGCCCTGTTTAAGCAATGTCACTTTGTAAAATTTCACTGATAGTATGCTTATTTACTGCTTATTTCGTGCTAAATTTATGCTTACTTACTGCTCTTTATGATGCTTTATTACTTTAAAATGCTTGTCTTGTAGTTTAGAAGTCATTAGTTTAAGTTTTCTTAAATTTTTGTCTAATTTAGCTTATAATTGCATAATCTGTCTCAGCTTATTTAAGTGCTTATTTGTTGTTGGAATTTTGTTTTTTAAAGTGTATAATATAACTGTCAAACTTTTGGCTATTTGGAAAAGTTTGCTTTCCTTAAATCTTTAAAAAAATCAAGTTTAAAATGTCTTTGAAAAACTTAAAAGGGTTTTTGGCACAAGTAGTACTAACCCATAGTTAGTACTGCTTGTTCTATTTTGACCCATTTTGGAAATTTAACCTTCATTTTTAAAGTCTTTTAACCTATTTTTGATCATTGCTTAAGTTGGAATCTAAAAATCATAAGTTTTATAGCATGTTGTTTGAATCTGAGGGCTTATAGCTTATTTCACCTGCTTATTTGATTAAGTCTATGAAACATAAGTTTTTGTGATGTTGTTGTGTTTGTGCAAGTCTTAAAACAAGTTAGGATCATAGCTCTATAGCCTGCATTGTTTGGTTTGTGTTTTTGCCATAACTGTCATAGATTGCTAAGTGTAGAAAATTTTTGAGAAAATGCTTTTTCAAATGCTTATTGTGGCTTATTGTGAATTTCAAACTCCTTTTTGAGTGTTGATTATTGTTCTTTGAGGTCTAAAATCAATATGTTTGTAGGTTATATAGTCATAAGGATCTGTTTGTGTGCTTATTTTTAAGCTCAAAAGTGTGGTTTTGTTAAGATTGCAAAAGTTGTCAAACATTTGTCTAAGTGTTGAGTCAGTGTGAGATAGCCTTTTCATGAAGCTTTTTAAGTGCTTATCTGAATTTCAAAATGCTTTTTCATTGCTGCTTATTGTAACTTTTTGGCCATTCTTCTTAGTGGTATAAGCCACTAAGCCATATGGATCCTTTTGCTAGCTTATTTTTAAGCTAGAAAAGTCCCTCTTAGACTTTTGGCTTATCAGTTTTAGCCAAAAGGCTCATTTGCTTATTTAAGCTTATCTGCTTATTGCTCCTGCTTATTTAGGTGTAGTTCAGCTTATTAGGTTAGGTTTAGTCCAATTTAGCTTATTTCTTTTAGTCTAGGGCTTATTTGAGCTTATTTGCAGTTTAGCTTTAAAAAAAATTAAGTGTTATAGCTTTTTAAGATTTATGTCCTTTTTAGCTTAATTTAGCTTAAACTCTTTGCTTATTTATGCTTATTAGGTATAGCTTTTTAGTTATTTTCAGCTTATTAGCCCTTCTCTTAGCTTAATAGTGTAAAAAAGCCCAAACAGTTAGCATTTTAAGCCCTTAAGAGTAAAAAGCATTTCTGTCTTATTTAGCTTATTTTAGTGCTTATTTGTGGTTTATAAAAAAGGTTGTTTTACAAAAATTGCTTATTTGTTGCTTTTATAAAAAGTTGTAAAAAATTGAATTTGCAAAAACATTTGGGAGTAGGGGAAGCCCCGAGTGAGCAAGGCTCAAACCCGGGGACCTCAAACCCACACCCAAACGTTTTACACAACACACACTCTACCACTTGCCCTGGGGTCTTTTTCGATTTATGTTTGCAAAATCAATCCTTTATAGTCATTTTAGCCCGTTTGGTTTATAAGCTGTTTTTGGCTTATTTCACTGCTTATTTGATAAGCTGTTTTCACAAGCTTATTTTTCTTAGATTCTACACTGTTCAAGCTACTTTTCATGATTTTTTAGTTTTTTTATAAATAGTTTAGTATTTTTAAACATTTAATTTCATTAAAATCGTTTTAAATTCATAAAAAATTATAAAAAGGTCAAAAAATATAATTCTTTTTTAGAAAATTTTCTTTTAACATTTAGAACCTAGGAAAATTAGATATGCTTTTGTAGGGTTTAAATTACAAAATCTTGTTTTTTAAAGAACGAGATTGAACCCCGTTCACGTTTTTAGTCTAGTTTTCTTTGTTCTAGCTTTTTAGTTAATTAAAACTTATAAAAACCAAACAAATCAATTTAGGACTTAATTCTGATAATTTAGGGTTTTTAGGTCCCGTTTAGATTCCTTTTTTGCATTTTTAGTTAAAATTTGTCTTCCCTTAGGTATTTCTAAGTTTTTGCCTTAGTTTTCCCGTAGTTTTAGATAACCAATATCAATCTTGTTCCAATCTTTTCCCATTTAAACATCGATTCTCAAACCGACTCTCGACTTTCAATTGCATTTCCTGTTGGGGAAAGGACCCAGGGAATCATACTCCCGGGGATTTCTACATTGACGAGATTTTTGATTCTTACCTATATATTTTATATATATTTATAAAAAGGTGTAGATCAATATGAATCAGTTTTTGGCTCCGCTGCCGGGGAGGATTGTTTACGATTGTTGAAGCCGTTTGACAATTTGTGTTTGAAGATCCTTCCGTGTGAAGTTATTTTGCTTATTTTCATATAATATTATATATATATATATACAACACACTTATATATTATTATATTATATATATATATATATATATATATATTATATATATACAAAAATATTTCTTCATTCTCTTTTATTAGTATAAATTAATTAAAGAAAAACACAATAAAAAAAATTGTCTTTAAAAAAGGAAATAACAAAAAAATACCAAGTTGAATAAAGAACACCAACATATACATTAAACTTTCAAAAAAAATTAATGAAGTATTATCATTAATAAGTTTCCCGAACCAAAGATCAAAAACTTACCTTTTATGTCTTCTCGCGGAGGTTTTCGACTCTCACTCTTTAAAGTCTAAACAAAACTCTTTGTGCGTTTTACTTTTAGAGTGTTACCGAGAAGAAGATGCGAGTTGATTATTATTGTTTAAGTGTCTCTATTCACTGTCTGTTATTTAATAATTATTATAATGTGAAATACATTGTTGAAAATCTAAAAAAAAAAAAAAAATTAGTATAAATTTTCTTTTTTCATTTTAGTGCATGCGCTCTCGTTCTCATCTCGTAATTTTAAAATGTCAAACATAAAAAAGTTTACCCCACTTTTTGTTGAATGAACATTCAATTCTTGCTTTGAAATATTGAAATTCAAGCTCCTCCCGTGTTACGCTATGCACGTCGATACTGTTACTATGGCTCAATTTGCTCGAAGCAGCTCCACGTGGGGTTTACCGAGGGATGCTATCGTTGTTCCGAAATCACCATTGCGGACATCTTGAGCTTTTAAGCACGTTCGCTTACCCTTTCGTTCAAAAACAATCAATTCTTCGGTCATGACAAAATAAGATCTTATGATCACTCCGTTATTTCAACAAGATCAACTTCTATGTGAAGTTCCCGAATGTCCCGAGTATTCGGTAAAGCTTATGCTTTTACCATTTTCCCTCGAGGCGTTGCCGCCCAGATTTGGCTGAAAAAGAACCTTTTCGTTCGTTTCTCACATGGGATGATTCTTGTTTCGAAAAATTCATCAAACACTTTCTTCCCTCTTCTAAAACAACAAATCTTTGAAATGCCAATACGTCGATTTCAAGGAACGATTTGATGAAACTTTTTACAAGGCATGGGACCGATTCAACGATCTTCTTCGGGCATGTCCACATCATGGATTTTCGGAGTTACATCAACTCGATACTTTCTATAATGCTTTGAACTCTAATGATCAAGATTCGTTGAATTTCGCCGCGGGTGGTAACTTTTTGTGATAGTTTGCCACGTGATTGCCTAAAGAATTCATCGGGAGCAAATCAAAGTTTGTATATTCACGTAACAAACCGGTTTGTTGCCAAAGTAAGTCGCAGCTCTTTCTAGCCCACGGTGGTATCTACTCCCGATGTTACGAACTTAAAGAAATGGTGAAAGAACCTTACTTTTGATAAGAAATCCCAAGCTCCCGTTCCAGTCAAAGCGGTCGAGGAAAGTTGTGTTACTTGCGGTGGAGCTCATTCTTACCGAAGTTGTCCCGCCACCGATGGCAACGTTTATCGTGACAATATTCAAGAGTACGTCACTCAAGCCGCCACAGCTAATTACAGCCAAGGAAATACCCGTTGTCGAGCCCCGATTGCTAGTCAAATTAGACCTCCCGGTTTTCCTCCCGTTCAAAACCAAGGAAATAACCAAAACCGTTAACAACCAAAACCGGCTGGGGAGGGAATATGGGGAATAATTTACAACAAGGCCATAATTTATCGTCCTCCGATTAATTAACCCCTGGTTCCCCAAGCTCAACCTTACCAAGCTTCGGCTCCTCAAACACAAGGTGTGACAAAGACCGATTTTGAAAGCTACGTTAAGGCCAATGATGCGGTTATGAGAAACATGCAAGACCAAAACCAAAACTTTCAAAATCAAATGACCAATTTAACGGACATGCTTTCCAAGTTTGTGAATTCCAATACCGCTTCTACTTCAGGTTCGGGACATTCCCTAGTACAATAAAATTACTAACCAGAAGGTAGATTGAAGGGTTAGTACCACCCGATAGCGGTGGTTGTGTTGCTTTCCAAAGGACCCACGATTCCTACTTACTTCTTTTCCCTCCTAAAGTAGTGGAACGTGAAACCCGTGATGACAAAGGACACGGTGCCTTCCTCTAATAAGGAAGTTACCGAGACGTCAACCTCTAGTTGTCCAAATTCAAACCTCATAGGTTACCAAATTCTATGCCGTTTGTTGCTCCGATGGCCTAATCAGAAATCGTCGATTCTGTATCTTCAAGACGTAATGATGACAGGTTTGCCGTGAAGAAGTTAACGACCAAATTGAGAAATTCTATTGCATGAAATCTTTAAAGATTTGAGAGTTTCGGAAATTAGCCTCTCGGAATGCTGTGAATTATTTGCAAAATTTGCCTAGACTCTTAAAGCTTTAATTGGAAACAAAGAAAAATTAAGTGAAATGGCTTTAGGAACTTCGTTGTATGGCATCTGCCTCGGCGGTTTTATCCTCAACAGTTACCCGAAAAAAAAAAACATTGGGGGACGCCCGGCAAATTTTCTCATATTTTACCTGTGTGATTTTACCAGAATGGTATGAGTGCTTAGCCTTGGACCGTTCTTGGCGCTCTAGCATAAATCTCATGCCATTATCCGTGTGGAAAAAGCTTTCTCTTCCAGAGCTCACTCCTACTTGTATGAATCTTAAACTTGCAGACCGTTCGATTACCACAACCGATCGGTATTGCATAAAGATGTCTACCTAAAAGTAGGAAAGTTCAAATTCCCAGCCGACTTTGTAGTCGTAGATAGACTTTGATGGCGATCCCCGAGGTCTCACCTAATTTCGGGAGGTCCTTCTTAAAGAACGGTCGTGCTTTGATTGATGTTTACGAAGGAGAATTAACTCTTCGTGTGGAAATGGAAGCCGGTAAACTTCAATCTTGACCAAACTTCGGAGATACTCCTCTAATTACGATGATATGACGGCGAACCGAATCGACGTCATTGAAATGGCTTGTGAGGAGTATTCTCAAGAAGTTCTTGGTTTCTCCGATGTGATCGCGAGTGGCAATCCCACTCCTTATTATGACCCGATCGTTTCTACCTCTTCTCCGACTCTTACTCCTTTCGGGGATAGTGATTTCTTTCTCGAGGATAGTGATTCTTTCCTCGCCTTGAAGATGATTCCAACTTCACCAGAAGTTGTTGACTCTTATTTATGACCTGGAGAGGGGGATATTCTTCATTCGTGATCATTTCTCAATGATGATCCATTACCCCCTCCCACTCAAAGAAGAAATATTTGCCTGTGAAATTTGAAAAGAAGCTTAAAAGTTTGTGAAGCTTTTATAAAACTGATAAATTCTTCAATTGATGACACCTCCGAAAGTCGAACTCAAGGCCTTATCCTCCCTCAATCTCGAATACGCATTTTTGAAAGGTTTTGGCAAAATAAGGGGGGGGGGTTGCCCGCATAATTGCCTATAGGACTTGAGCGTTGAGGGAAAAAGTTCACTCTCATAAGGTTTTTTGAAGGCAAAAACAAGCGAGGCCATCGCTAATGGAAACTCTCTGACATCCAAGGGTATTAACCCAGAATTTTGTTACTCATCAAATTCCGTATGGAAGAGCGACTACAAACCGGCGGTTCCACGCCAAAGATGTGTGAATCTGAAATTCCACAATGTCATCAAAAAGAGGTTGAAAAAAAACCTTTTGCGCCGGTTAATTTACACGATCTCGGATAGTCTTTGGGTAAGCCCTCTACATTGCGTACCGAAAAAAGGTGGCTTTACCGTTGTTGAAAATGATGAAAATGAGTTTATCCCGACTCGATTTGGTTTCGTTGTTGCGTGTGTATGCATTGAACTACGTAAGTTAAATGGTAGCCATCCGTTAAAGACCTATTTCCATACCGTTTGTGGATCAAATGTCGACTGGGGGGGGAGAATTAGCGGTAAACGAGTGCCTATTGTTTTCTTCGATGGTTTCTCGGGTTAACTTTTAAATTCCCATCGAACCTACATGATCTAGAAAGAAAAGACAACATTAACGTGTCCTTACGGAAACGTTCGCCTACCGCCGCATGCCTTTTGGCCTTATGCAATTGCACCGAAAACGTGTTTCCAAAGGTATATGATGGACTTTCTTTCAGGATTGATTCGAAAAAAAACGATGGAAGTCTTCATGGACGACTTTTCGGTCTTTGGGAATTCATTCGAAAATTGCCTCTCTCGTGTAGACAAGATGCTTCAAAGGTTTGTGAAGACACCAATCTTTGTCTAAATTGGGAAAAAAGTGTCATTTTATAGTTAAGGACGGAAGGCATTGCTCCTTGGCCATAAGATTTCCAAAAATAGGATTGAGGTTGATAAAGCCAAAGTCGATGTGATTGCTAAGTTACCTCATCCCACCACCGTAAAGGGTGTTCGGAGTTTTCTCGGTCATGCCGGTTTCTACCGACGGTTCATTAAGGATTTTTCCAAAATTTCCCGACCAATGACTCATCTTCTTGAGAAGAATACTCTGGTTCATCTCTCCAATGTATGTAACTTAAAGCTTTGGAAACATTAAAGAAAAACTTTACCGAAGCTCCCAATATTGATGCCCCAGGACTAGGACCTACCTTTGAGCTTTATTGTGCGAGCAAGCGACTTTGCCATAGGTGCAGTCTTGGGGCAACGTCATGAAAAACAATTTAGGCCTATTATTTATGCTATGCAAAACAAGAATGAGGCAAAATCGCATTACACCACGATGGAAGAAAAGGAAATGTTAGTCAGTGGTGTATGCCTTTGATAAAATTCCGTTTCTTACCTCTCATTGAACAAAGCATAGTGTATACGGATCATCCGCACCTAATATATCTCTTTGCTAAAAAAGATTCCCAAGGCGGATTGCTTCGGTGGTTCTCCCTCTTAAAGAGTTCACTTCAAAGTAAATTGGACACAAAGGTGCACAGAGTCTCGCGGCCGATCATCTTTCCCGATTAGAAAATCCTTATGAAAATGTGCTCGACCCAAAGGAGGTAAACGTGAAAAGTTTCCTCTCGAGACACTTAATATGGTGACTTTTCGTGGGGACTCAAGTTACCCCCTGGTTTACCGGATTATGCAAATCTACCACGCGGGGAATTGGATTTTCATTGTTTAAGGGGTATGTCGTTCCCAACAAAAGAATCAAGTTTTACCAAGGATGTTAAACACTACTTTTGGGACGAACGACCCTATTTGTTCAAAATATTGTGTGGATCAAGTTGATACGACGCGGTGTGTTGCGGCCAAGAAGCTGTTGAAAATCTCACAGCTTGCCATAGAGTGGACCCACCCGAGGGAACATTCGGTCGCACCTACACCGCCAAAAAGGTTTTTGACTCGGATTTTATTGGCCCACGATTTCTCAAAGATGCCCATGACTTGTCACCGAAGGGGACACTTATCAGCGTCAAAGGAAAAAATTTCAGCAAACGTGATGATAATGCCTCAAAAATTCATCCAAGTGTGCGTATATCTTTGCGTTGTGGGCATCGATTTCATGGGGTGTTCCCTGTCTTCATAAGGGGAACTTATATATATCATGGCGGTCGACTATTTGTCAAAATGGGTTGAAGCAAAAGCGCTCCCCACTAACGACACCTGAGTTGTTTGCAAATTTCTTAAATCTCTCTTCCCCCGATTCGGTGCCCCTCGTGCTATCATAATGAGGCGGTTCCCATTTTTGCATGACCACTTTGCAAAGGTCTGTTAAATACGAAGTTCATCTCTACGTTTCTCCTATCGCGTATCACCACAAACCAAGTGGGCAAGTTAAGGTTTCCAATCGTGGCTTGTAACGGAATTCTTGAAAGGACCGTAGGCGAAAATCATTGCCTCTTGGTCGGATAAACTAGATGATGCACTCTGGGCCTTCCGTACAGCTTACAAAACACCCATCGGGTGTACTCCATACAAGCTCGTGTACGAAAAGGCATGTCATCTACCGATCGAGCTCGAGCACAAAGCCTACTGGCCCTTGAAGCATGCAAACTTTGACCTTGAGACTAGCGGGTGATTTCCCAAAAAACGTTTAAAGTCTCAACTACAATAAACTAATGAAACTTCGTGATCTTGCCTTGAGGAAACTCTTTATCTATATAAAGACGGGAAACAAAGTGGAACATGACTAAGACCAAAAAAAAACCGGTTTTCAAGTCGGTGATCAAGTTCCTCTCTTTAAACTCTCGAGGTAGATGTTCTTAGGCAAGTTGAAATCTCGTTGGTCTGGACTGTTCACCATTTCCTAAGTCTTTCCATATGGCACCGTTGAGTTATCTCAAAACTCCGGGCCAAATTTCAAGGTACATGTTCAAGAATTAACACTACTTTGGAGGGGATCGAACCATAATTGGTTGTCCCGGGTCTCACAAACCTTCCCAAGGGGACAATGAATTCAGGGTTGGGTCAAGCTCTTTAGAGTGACCCTCAAAACAAGCGCTTCGTGGGAGGCACCCCATGCTTATCCGTTAGTTTAGAGTTATATTAATGTTGTATTGAATAGTGTTTTTTGTTTGAGGGGTTTGCCCCTTTCCATTCTCGTTTGCTTTGTGTTTTGTGATTTGTCACAAGATTGTTCCTGGATTTTTGAAGATCTCGTGCTCGTGGTTTTGTCCTTCGATCACAAGAGCTTCAAATCCTCAGCTTCATTTGGGAAATCCAATATCCTAATCTAATCGACTAACGTTTATCTTTAAGCATAATTAATAAACGGTTTGATTTACGTAGAGACTATTCTTAAAAACATTGAGGACAATGTTTAATTCTAGTATGGGGGTGGATTTACCGATTTGATTGTGCCAGCAGCTGTTGTTTTCACGTAATTCTATTTTTACCACCAAAATTTCAAAAAAAAAATCCAAAAATTTAAAATAATTTTTAAAATAAAAATAAGTGTTTTGTCACAATTTTGACTTTACTGCTAGGTTAGAATAAGATTTAATTTTTGACCCGATACGAGCGTGTTTGAGCTCTAGCTTGTTCATTTAAACGTTTAGGCTAAGCTGTTCGCGAAAATTCGCGAGACCGAAAAAATGATAGAGTTTAATTATGAGTTGGATGCTAACAAAGATTTATTTGAATCTTAAGTGCTATGTATGTAATTTGTGGCTTTTTCTCCCATAAGCTCCTAACTGGACTAATAATACGTGCTATTTTTGGAGAATTTAAAACTTAAATCAATAATTTTTATGTAGTTAATAGCAAAAAAATTTCAGGGTCCTTAGTTCAAATTTATACTTAAATTTTCGAAAAAGAAGTCTCTTATATAAAAGTATTACAATATATATTATATATATATTTATATATATTATTATATATATATATATATATAATTTATTATGATAATAATGAAAAATATAATTAATTATTAACTAGTTGGGCTGATTAAAAGTTTGCTGCTCTTGCGGTCACAACCGACGTTACTGCCTCTAAAGCAAGCCCATAGTGAAAAATTAAAAATTCGAGGACTGATATAAAAGTTTGTTGCATCTTGCCGGCTCACAACCGATGTTGCAGCCTTCTAAAAGGTCGAGGGTTACAACTATATCATGGTTATGTTTAATATTAAGTTTGAATTAATAAATAGATCTCTTTTTGTTAAATTTAAATATGCTTTTGAACTTTGACTATTTCATTTTAAGTTTTTAAATAAGCTATGTATATACGAGAAACCTAAGAGTTTTTGAAACTAAGGTCCGCGATTATGTCGGGATACTAGTCTCTGTGGGTGTCAAATGCTGGTCACTTAGCCGCAAGGTTGGGATGTGCTGTGAGACGAAAGTCGCTAATGGGATGATTGCCTTCAAACTTATTAATTCTGGGTGGAACGTTGTGAAACATGAATTTTGCAAAAATGTTTGATCCATGGTTGAAATTCAAAATAGCACACACACTTAAGATATATTACTTGTCGGGAGTTGAAAAGTTCACATGTTTGCAAATATGAGTAAGTTGTTAGCATCTTAATGATATTTAACAGTGATTTTGGTTTTTAAGCTGGTTTTGGATGCTAGGTAAAAAGTCGGGGTCGATAAATTTATCCGTTTTGGGGTGTTCTCGGATCGGAAATGCATTCTTGTTAATATGGATCCCTAAAGGTTTATGAAAATAACGAAAGTCAACATTAGTTAGTTGCTAAAAAAATGAAAAAATAGGAAAAATACAAAAATATTAGGAATAAGTGTATATCTTTAAAAATGGTAAAAATTGGGCTTCTTTAAACTATTAATTCTTTAATTCTCCTCGATAAAACACTTAGTATTTTCGATTATGTAATTAGTCGAGTTGGGTTGAGTTACTTAGTTTCTAAGTGGTTTACTTATAGCATTTACTTTTGTGAGGACACGCAAAATTTAGTATGTGGTGATTTTGGTATGCGTTTAATTAACATACATTTTACCACTAAAATTGGACTTAAATGACTAAAAAACGTACCAACAATACATTGTATTTGTATGTTTTACATTTGAATTATGCAGGTAATGGATATCCAAGAAAAAGACAAAAATCGAAGCCAAAACGACAAACCGAGCACGAGAACAGAAAGAGCGTGAAAGAAAAGTCAAGTCAAAGCCAAAAGTCAACAAAAAGTCAAAGTCAAATCAAGTCAAAGTCAACCTCGGGAAGTGGATTTGGAAAGAGCATCGAAAACCGAACCCGAAAACCTAAACTGCCAAAAGTGGGCCCACCCGTACCCACCTAGTGGGCCCGGGAAAGCCCACTTATACCTTATACACCTTAAACATAAATAAAATCCCAAGTCCACTTTTATAACACCCGGCCCAACAACAAAGCCCATTTACCCTTATAACTCCCGTTATTTGATACCCTTTTATACACCCCCGTTAGTCCTTAAAAGGACTAACAGTGCAACACCAACAAAAACTTCAAGGGCCAAATTTGCAAAACTCAAGGATGATGGATGTTATACACTTATATAAGATGAGGGACCAAGTTTGCCAATTCACTAAACTCGTACCCTGCACCAATCAAACAAACAGGATAACCCCTTTTCCCGTTCACACCCCCATTGTTACTGTTCACCCTCCATCCCCAAAATTACTCTTACCCCGAGGTTAATCCCACTTAAACCCCCTTCTAGAAGCCAATAATGATGCAATGAGTGACGTATTTGGGCTCTGACATGTTGGCGATCCAAGGCAATCATTGGGGAATGATTACGTGGACACATCCAAGGGCTAAGATGAATTTAAAGAAGCACAAGTTGATTCTAAGGGCCAAGATTGATGCTGCTTTTCCTCTCACACAAGAAAACCAAGGCAAATGGTTCTAGGTCTTATATCGGCCTTATTAAATAGAAGGCTTAACCCCTGTGGTGAAAGGGAGTTTTTTTTAGAGTTTTATCTAAGTTTTTAGTCTCTTTTAATGTAATTTTTTTTAAGTTTTTAAAGTTATTCTATATTTCAAATTCCTTATAAAAGTAAGTTTTTAATGAAAAGTTTGAGGTATTGTTTTTAAGATTCTGTGTTTGATCATTTAATATAACCTGTTAAGCTTTTTAAGCTATGATACAGGTTATTGATCTGACTTAAAAGCTTCATTAAGCTTTTAGCTTCTTAATTCTTCTTTGCCTTTTTTACTGTTTTTATCACTTTTATTAACTGTTTTACTTATAAAAAACATCTAAAATAATATCAAAAATATCAAGAAACTCTCATGGAGCATGGCAAATATTGGATGGCTATGGGTTAGTGCTTATGTGGATAAGCTATAGTATTGTGATAAGTTGTTTTGAGTCTTGAAAATCATGATACAAAAAAAAAAATAACAAAAGCTTTGACTTTTGTAAGTTTCTAATTTTCCATTTTCTAGCTTATTTACTGTTTGACTGCTTATTTGTGCTTATTGCTTATTGATATCTTCCTGTCTATGCTTATTTATGTTATTTAATGCTTATTATGCTTATCTTGTAGTCTAGAAATCATTTGTGCAAGTTTTTCTTAAATCTGTCTTAAATAGCTTATAAACTTGCATAATCTGTTTCAACTTATTTGAGTGCTTATTTGTTATTAAGATTTGCTTAATATTGCTTGTTTTACTTATTTAACATCTGGTCTTTTGAATGTGTGCTTTAAATAAGCAATAATCTCTTAAAAAAAAGCTAAAACAGTTTTTAAAAGGGTGTTTGGGACAGTAGATAAAATGGGTAATGGATAAAAAAATGGGGTCATAACCTGCTTTGTGCTTTAGTTTAGCTTAAATTAGTCCTAAAAATCAGTTTGTTTAAGTTTTTAAGTAGTAAATCTCATTTTTAAGGTTTTAAGAGTTTGTTGTTTGAATATGTTAGCTTTTAGCTTATTTTATTTGCTTATTTGATTGTGCTTTTGCTTATTGAGCCTTTTGTGATGTTTTTGTGTTTATGCATGTCTTAAAACAGGTTAGAAACAAAGACAAATAGGCCTGCATTGTTAATTTTGTGTTTTGTCAAGTCTGTCAAAAAAGTGCTAAGTGTTTGAAAATTTGAGAAAAAGCTTTTTCATTTGCTTATTGTGGCTTATCCTGAATTTCAAACTCTGCTTTTTGATTGTTGATTCTTGTTCTTTGAGGTCAAATCTTAATCTGTTTGTAGGTTATATAGTCGTAAGGATCTGTTTGTTTGCTTATTTTTAAGCTCAAAAGTGTTGTTTTGTAAAGATTGCAAAAGTTTGTCTAAGTGTTGAATCAGTGTGAGATAGCTTTTTCATGAAACTTTTTAAGTGCTTATTATCTGAATTTTAAAATGCTTTTTCATTGTTGCTTATTGTAGCTTTTTGGCCATTCTTCTTAGTGGTATAAGCCACTAAGGCATAAGGATTCTTTTGCTAGCTTATTTTTAAGCTAGAAAAGTCCCTCTTGGCCTTTTGCTTACTAGCTTTTTGCCAAATTAGTTTTTAGCTTATTTAAGCTTATCTGCTTATTGCTTCTGCTTATTTAGGTGTAGTTTAGCTTATTAGGTTAGGTTTAGCGCATTTTAGCTTATTCTCTTAGGTTTTGAGCTTATTCAAGCTTATTTGCAATTTGGTTTAAAAATCCTTAAGTTTTATAGCTTTTTGAGTATTCTGTCATTCTAGCTTATTGTGCTTGCTTATTTTGTTCTGAAGTGCTTATTAGATGTGGTTGAGTATCTGCCTTTGCTTATTTCTTATTTTTAAGCCTAGCCTTTTCGCCATTCGTTTCTTAAGAGTAAAAAGCATTTCTGTCTTATTTAGGTTATTTTAGTGCTTATTTGTGGTTTATAAAAAAAGTTGTTTTACAAAAATTGCTTATTTGTTGCTTTTATAAAAAGTTATAAAAAATG
>BQNB010139180.1:0-2500 GCA_026074375.1 Tanacetum coccineum
GAAGTCAAACAGGTAGTCGAGAAATGAAAAAGGAAAATCCAAAAAATATTAGGGATAGTTAGTGTACAAATAAAAAAAATGGTGAAAACGGGACTTGTCGAAGCTTTTGATTCTTTAGTTTCCCTTGACGAACACTTTGCTACTTTTCAAAGTTATTAGTCGAGGGGGATTGAGATTCTTAGTTTTCGTAAATGTTTACTTCATAACATTGCGTGAGGACACGGCAATACCTTAGTATGGGGGATTTTGGTATGTGCTTAATTACACATACCTTTTACCTTTAAAAACGAGCTAAAATAACCAAAAACGGACTTAAAATGCCAAATATACGCTTGTTTTGCTAATTGTATTGTGCAGGAACGGATAACTAAGAAAAGGACGAAAAACAAAGCCAAAACGACAAAACCGGACTCGGAATGGAAAAGACTGTGAAAGACAAAGCCAAATCGAAGCCGAAAAGTCAATCAAGTCAAAAAGTCAACAGAAAAGTCAACTGGTCAAAGTCAAAGTCAACCCCGACAAATCCAAAAGTCAACATGTGAAGAAATATAAGTTTGAGGGTTAAAATTGCCAAACCCTAAACTTGTATTTATAAGAAGAAAAGAGAAAAAGAAAGACAAGGGGGAAAACTGCCAAGATGGGAAAGTTATACTACGAGGGCCAAAACTGTCAAGCCCTAAAACTTGTAGCACATAAGGACGGTTCATGCAAAGAGTTTTATAACTCTTGGGGACTTAACTTGCCAAGTCCCCAAAGTTATATAACAAAAAGGACGATGGATGCAAAGATGCATATATCTTTGAGGGGCCATTTGTGCCAATTCCCCAAACACATCCCCTGTCACCCCCAACCTTTATAAAACTTTTTCCCGCCCATTTCAACTCCCAACGAACTCACGGGTTAGCCACCCCCGTTTTATCCTGCAAACCCAATTCCACCATGGTCAAACCTCTCCCCCCTCCTCCACTACCTTTCCCAGCTGTAAGATTGCCAAGTTGGCAATCCCACAACTCCCCAAGACTTATTTCGATGGCTATGATGAAACCAAAGAAGCACAAATGGAAATTAAAGGCTGAGATTGCTTTGGGCTTTAACCTCTCACAACACAAACACAAGAAGACCCCTGGGACATCTATAAAAGAGAGAGATGAACAAGTAGAGAGGGTAGTTAGTTAGTTTGATTCTCAGTTTGTAATTTTTTCGTATTTTTAAGCATTCTCTTTTAAGTTCTTAGAAATCAGCTTTAATTACTTGTACTTTGTAACTTTTAGCTTGTACTTTACGATTTTAAGCAATAAAATTCAGTTTTAAGTTTCAAGTGTTTTTCATTTCAAAATTTAAGCTGTTTCGCTTTAATAAGCTCTTATAAGTTCATTTGAGCTTATACTTGTTCATAAGCTCAAGTTCAGTCAAAATTTTGTTAAAAGTCATTCACTTACTAGCTTGGTTCAATTTACATCAAAACATGGCAAACTGAGTTCATTGGATTCAATATTGAGGTACAAGGAGGTAATAAGCTAATATTAGCTTATTGAGCTTTTAAGCTCAGGTTTAGAGGCTAGGGAGCCATTAAGTTCATGATTGTAAGCCACTCACTCAACAAGAGTGGCTTGGTTCTGAGACTACATAAATCTCAGGTTTCACATTCTTAAGTTCATTTCAGCTTATTCATTTAGCTTATTTCTATACCTTTGTTTTTCCTTGTGTTTAAATCCTGTTCAAATAGTTTAGATAGTTTAGATACTCAAATGCTTAAAGCTGTTTTAGTCTAAATCCATTTAGTTTTCATTTCTTTAAATTCTGTCATATTAAGTAGTAATAGGCTAGCTGATAAACTAGCTTATTTTTCTACATAAGCTAGGATTTTTAGAGCTTAGATAGCTTAAGTAGGTGAATCCTAGTGTGAGTAGATAAAAGGATTTAGCTGGTTTAGTTTTTAAAACAGTTTTTAAGTACAATAAAGTTGGGACAGAATTGGTAAAGGGGTGTTTGGGATAAGAGTAAAAACGGGTCAAAATGGTTGTGTGTATGGGTTGAGGTAATTTAGCTAGTTTAAGCTTAAGTTTTAAGCTTGTTTTAAGCTGTTTTTGGAAAGCTTTGAAGTTTTAAAATTGATTTCAAAAGTTTTCTAAACCAACTTCAAAACTGTGAGATTTTTAAAACACCACAAGTGCTTATTTAGTTAAGCACTTGTGATTTTGAGTTAAAATTTTTTTAGGTTGGGACAAGAATTGGTAAAGGGGTGGTTTTGTGTTCCCCATAAAAATGGTCGAAAAACGGGTCCCCAAAAAAAAAGGTGTTTTTTTTGGTGTAAAGGGTTTTATTTGTTTGGTAACTCCCAAGCAAGTTTAATAGCCTTTGGAGTATGTTAGCATGTAATTAAAGTGTATTTTTGGAAAAAAATTTTTTAAGTTTTTAAAATTTTGGTTATTTTTCAAGGCCCTTTTTTCCCAAGCCATTGAATGTTGGAAACTGTTGAGATTTTGGGGAGAAAAACCTC
>BQNB010139180.1:7500-17594 GCA_026074375.1 Tanacetum coccineum
TTACACTTCAACCTTTTGTTGTTGAACTATTTTTTAAACAATGTATTTTTATTCTCCAGGTAATTTGAGCCAAGTTGCGATAAAGAGGATGGCCACGTGACTCCGAAAGGTTGGGGGCTTTGAAAAACTGTTTTATCAATTCCAACATGAAGTTTTTAGATTTTTGGGGACCCTGCCATTTTGTAAAAACTCCTGATTTTAAATAGGAATTAGATAAAACTAAATAATTTCCAAACAACCGTACGACCTCTTTTAAAAGTTTTGTTTTTTTCTATGAATTATGAAGTTTGTAATCCCAATTGACGGTACAAATACCCCCATATTAAATCTTTTATCGCTGGCCCTATATGTAAAAATGGGGGGGGGGTGTTACAGCCAGTCCATTGGGGGCCCCATGAATTTCATCAAAATTCCAGCAAAAGGATTTCGCCCTTCTTCCCGAGAAGGGGTTTTTTTTCCCTTTGAAAGAAATAAAGGATTTTACTTAACCCTTTTCGTCCCAAAAAAGAGCAAAACGAAATCTTCCTTCTCAGATTTTTCATTCCCCCGATGACATTTCGATGCCTTGAAAAAAATAAAGTTTATCACCGTTTTTTTCCCGAATAAGAAGTTTGGTATATCCCACCCATTGCAAGAAATTCGAATATTGAAAGAATCAATTCATTCCCACGTTCTAACTTCCAAAGGTTAGGGAGTGTTTTTTTGTTCTGTTTTAACCTTCGAATCACCAGCACAGCAGTTAAAAAATGATAAGAAAATGGTCCCCGTCCCCCTAAGAATGAGGGGGAACTTTAACTAACTTTCCTTATCCATTTTCCGAGAATAACGAAATCAACAGGAAAAGGTAAATTTAATTAATTAAAACTTCAAACCGAATCCATATTTTTAAGCTATTCCAAACAAGGGTTTATTGATGGAAAATGAATCTTATCGGCCTTTTAAATCCATAACGCCTTTTAAAATTTGGGTCAGGTTTTTAAAGAGTCCTCTGATAGATAATTTTTTGGGGGCATATAAATGACATAATGGGGCAATAAGGTTTAAATGCCTAGCACCAAGGTCGGGCGTAAAGGCCCCCAATTAACAGGGGAGAAGGGTTTTGTTTTGAAAATTTACAATGGAAAAATAGAAAACCCTTTTTGGGGTCCACCGAAGTTTATTTTAGGTGGAAACTTTTGTTTTTGGATCAATGCCCGAACTTTTTCCCAAGCCGCTTAATAAAGCGGCCAGAGATTGATCGATTTTGTATTTGTTGCTTATTAAGTTCCCCCTTGAGAAAATATTTCCCCAATAATTAGGCCAAATCCCGGGCCAAGAACATCGATAAAAAGGAGGTTAACATTATCGGGACAGAGCGCGGATTCATATCGAGAAATTTTTCCCGTATTGAGCTTATCCATTTTCTTATTTCCCAAAGACGTTGAGGACTACAAATTTGTTGTTTTAAATGGTTTGGGTAACAGAGTCTCTTTGACTGATTTTAAATTCTGAGTTTTCGTTTGTGGTGTCGGTTCATCATCTTTATCATCGCTATCGAAATTGATAGGAGTTTCATAATCGTTTTGTTGATCATTTGGATTAACTGGTGGGTTGTAAGATTTACCACTTCTTGTGAATACGACATTCATATGCTCATTGCGAGATTTTGGTGGTTGGTAGGCTTTGGAGTTATGTGCTTTTGGGTTTGGTTGAGTGTTAGGGAAAGATTCCAGAAGGTCAACCAGATTGCTTGTCAGCAAGTCTGTCGAACATGGTTTCAAGGTTTTGAATTAAAGCTTGATGATTTTTGGCAACGGTTCCGAGTTGGGTTTTGAGATCCATGATGTATCTTTGACAGATAGCGGTGGTCGATTGCGAGATTCATGAATGTTTTGAATTGTTTTTTTGGAGATCGTATGGTTTATCATCGGTATTGGATCGGTAGTTGTCTCGATTGTAACTACTTCATTTGTTTGAACGCCAATTATCGCAATTCAAGTCCCGGTCGCGGTAATCATTGTAAAAACGAGTCTTACAAAAAGTTTGCATGAATTTGGCTTCTTCTTCTCGGGGCCAAATAGGATATTATCTGTCACAATACCGGTTTTTTGTTTTTTTAGCATGGGTTTGGAGTTCTTTATACTCAGTATCTATTTTCAGGGTCATGGCATCCATTCGGGCCATAATTTTGTCAGTATTAGAATTACTGCTACCTTCATCGGCGAAAGCAACAATTTTTGTAAGAAATGATTTGGTTTTTTAACTTTTTGCCCAGTCAAGCTTGAGTAAGACTTTATCTTCTAGAAGCTGATAAGCTTGATTTGGTGTTTTATAAAGGAAAATACCACCAGCTGCGGCATTTAGAACTTCTTGGGGTTATTCGTAGAGACCAAGTGACAAAAGATTTTTAATTATATGGCCCTTGGTACAGATTGTGAACATGGCATTTTTTCGAGGCTTTCTCCTTCCAAACGAAGCCAGCATCGGTTAGAGATTCGTTTTCCACATGGTGTGAGAAAAGCTCGGATTTCTCCGAGGAGTCGGTCAAAAAGAGCTGGGGGAAAGAAAGGGCTAATGAAAACAGTTCGAAGTTCATCCCATGTTTCGATAGTTCCTTCGTTGAGTTCATCCAACCATGTTTTTGCTTCTCCAGAGAGTGATAGGGGAAACATCATTAGGCGGACGCCTTCATTCTCAGTATCTCTGTATTTAAACATATCGCAGATTCTGAGGAATTCATGAATATGTTTATGAGGATTGGTTTTGGTTCTACCATCAACTTGGTTTCCTTTGACAAGATTCAAGTGGTTACCTTTGATAGCAAATTCGTTAGCAGTTTCAGGAATAGTGATTGCGGAACCAGGAGTCGAAGCGACAACATGGTAAGAAGCCCACATAGGTTCATCGTCCATTGGATTGTAATTTCGAAGAATATCAAGAAAGTGACGGAAGTAGTTGATGTTAAGAACTGATGGGTAGACAATTCTCGGGTGTTGTGGTGGATTATTTCTTAGATCGTATGGAATTCTTCTGTTTCGTCGACGAAGTCTTCGATTCAAAGTACGTTCAGGTTCAGGTAACGGTTCAACAAGTTCAGAATTAGAATCACGTATATGCATCCAAGAGAGAAATTGTTTGGGTCAGTTTTCCAAAAAACTGTACGGCGATTTTTGAAAAAGAAGGGGGGTTAAAGTAATTTTCCAGAGTTTGACTACAGAACAGCTAAGAAATCCCCGGCAGCGGCGCCAAAAACTTTGATGTGTTTCAAAAGTTTTAAATTTATAAGACTAAAAATACCAGATAATTATATGGAAACACACGAGTAAAAGTATAACCCACGTATGTAGTATAATCTTTTTGGGTAAGATCAGGTCGTCGACAGGGATTAGAGTAGTGTTCAGATAATCAGAAAGAAAGTAGACTTTAACAATTTTGAAAATAACTTTAGTTTTACCAATGATAATAAAGATGACTACTCAGATAGTTGAAAATAACTTATAAGTGTTGGAAATGATTTGACCTCGAATATGGGACTTTAACTTATAAAAATGATTTCTCGTCAGAAAACGTTTTCACAAACTAACTTGGTTAACTCAAGACTTATATTTAGTTAACTAGACCAAATGTGTCACTCAAATAATCCAGTTATTATTATATCAAAGCTTATTTTGTTTATCAATTTACGAAAGTGGATTTCTCGGCACAAACGTTAAAGACCATAGACAAATCTTTAAAACCACATAGATCATAACGGGTCTTTCGACCTATACCGATATGATTATATAATCTAAGTTGATAAGCAAAAATAGATAAGATAAGATATAACAGGTTTGCAACATAAGCTTAAGATTAAAGCGATCAAGATCATACCAAACACTATTCATTACGAAACCTTCACCTCAGTAGCATGAGACAAAGAATTTTTTAGCCGCTCATGCTAAGGAGTTCATAACAAAAGTACACTTTACATAAACTTTCATTATTTCAATAACTAAGTAGGAAAATCGTCTTTGTTCTTGATCGTTAGATATTTTTCTTCAAAGGAAGAGGTGTTTTTTGATGAGAGGATGGAAGTTTGTGTGTGTGGGATGATTTGTAGTGTGAGATGGATAGTGAGGAGGAGTGTTTTGAGGATGAAAATTCGTCCTCAATTTATAGGCAAGTTTGGGTGCAAAGTTCGGCGCACTTAGGAAAAGTGCGGCGGACTTTGGGTGTTAATGCAATAGCATTTAATGGCTTTTACTGGAAGTGCGGCGGTTTTGAGGAGTTAATGCAGGTGCATTTATTATACTTTAATTCTTCAAACTTTGGGAAAAAGTACGGCGCACAATGTTATAAGTGCGGCGGACTTCATGAACTTTTGCTAGAAATCTTTCTTTTCTTGTATTCGCCTCCCAAAGTGTATAGATTCTTGAGCTTGGGCCTGTAATGTCTTCAAGTGAACCTATAAGCAATTCAAGCTAATTAAGTACCAAAAGTTCACGAGAAATGATCAAATATACATAAATAATGCCATAGAAATATGTATAATTTGGGCGTTATCACTCGCCCTAAAGGTATTTGACCAAGATCACCTATTGACAATTCGACATGGTATATATCCGTTTGTTCGGGAGCCCCGTGGGTAGTGAGCGCTACTCACCCGGATAGGGATAATTAGTCCCAATAGATCTATTTACAACAGTCACGGCCTCACGTTAACCAGTTCAGTCGGTTAAGCCAAATTGACGGTTCATGGATAATTCGGGCATTAGTGGTCTATTCGCTACTTAGGCAACACGTAATCAGGAAAAGGAAAGGTAAAGTAACTGTGTCCATAGTTTGAAAACAAGCAATGTTTCTCACCCCAAAATAGTAAAGTAAAAGTAGTAAAACATGGGGCTATGAACTCACCTTAGCAAGATGAGCAAATGATAATCACGCAAGTAAAAGATGATATAGAAATCTAGCCGCGACCTAAAATAATAACGAGTCTTAGAATTACGGAAAACATGCCAAGAATTGCATAATATGTTCATCACCACCAGACATACCATAGTGCGTTTGCTTTTATGTTTATATTATCAAGTCACAGACTAAATAAAATCACGTAGTTTTCATTACATCTCGCGTTTAATCAAATTGTATCTATTTTATAGAAAGTTTTCTATAGAAGGAAAGTTTTAGTTTCAAAACGTTAATACCGTCCCCTATATGTGTTAAGTTTCCATATTTTCAAAACGCACTAACTAGCCTTAATCGCTTAACTTCCATGTCCGTTTCGCTAAATTTTTACCAAACTTACTATTTTTAGTAACTTTATCGTTTTTCCTAATATATGTTAATGACGTCTTTAAATGATACTAATCAATATATATGTGTTATTATATGTTTCGATAATGTTTAGAAAGTCCAAAAATGTCCGAAAGTGTTCGAAAACGCATTTTACTACTCACATCAGCAACTATTCACTTGGTTTTGCCGAAAAATATTTCAAGTTTCATTTGGCTATAACTTGGCCGTTTTAAGTCCGATTTTAATGTGTGATATATGAAAAACTATCTATTCGTAACAAGCTCTTCAAATACTACGTTTACGCCTAATGAAAACATTTTTAGGTCGACCAAAACCTCAAAACCATTTTGGATCAGCAAGCACTTTTTGTCAAAAACGCAATCAAAATCCACCCAAACTTCACAATAATGCATAATCTAGCCTAATCTCCATTCACAACTAATCCACAACAAAACCACACCTAAATCTAACATAATCCCTTCATTTATGTTTTTGCAACACTCACCCACTCTCATCTCACCAAGAACATAGTATTTAACTAGTGAAATGAAGTAGCATCTTTATTTATAAAATCTTGCTTAAAATTTTCAAAAAATTAAAACAGATACACAAATCAGGATGTATGGATCTTTGACATCATACAAAGAACATAAGTAAACCACAAAGAAAGATACAAGATACTTACAAAAATAAAGAACAAGAAGCAATAACACAAGATCTATACCCAAAATCACTAGATCTTGAAAAACTCCAAATAATAACCAAACCCTAATTTGTAAATCTTGAAGAAAACCCTTAAATCAAAGAACCAATACTTGCAAACACCTTAGATGTTCTTAGAAATGAACTTGAAATGATTGGATCTTGATATAAATCAAAGATGTGGAAACCCTAAAAGGGTGTGTGTAAGCCGTGGGCTTCAAAAAGGAAGGAAGGAAAGAAAAATTTTGTTGGTGACTTATGAAATGAATGAGATAACCTAAAATGAGTATAACATGGTTTATATAGGATAATGTCTAGGGTTTTGAGTCACAGTATGACCAAGTAAGCAACCAACACACACCAAAAGTGTGTTTGTGTGTGGTTCAGCCGAAATATAGCCGCAAGGACCATGTGGTTCAAAATTTTTGATCAAGGTTCATGAATTAGGTCTTAAATTTGAATTTCCAGTCAAAGGGTGCAAGTAATCACATGGTGTTGTCAAACTTGAGAAATTATGCATGATATGGACTCTCTCATGTGTCACTTTCACCCACATGCATGGGAATTCAAGAAAGAACTTGCCGATTTAATATAATATCAGGCTTAAGGTGCTTTTGTTTGGGTTTAGGGGCGTCCATAATATAACTAAGAGAAGCATGGTGTGAACCAAAAATTTACTAACTTAAAAGCAAGAATGTGGACATAACTAAAGTTTAAACGAAAATATTTCGAGTTTTCGAGGTTTCATTAGGTCAAAAACGCGAAAAACGCAATTTAATCGTTAAAGCGTAAAAATAAATACCGGGAGTGATCGTAAACTACGAAACACTTAGAAAAGATAAATAACTCATATAATATCGAAACTTATCAAAATCCAAAGTCGGAACGCGTCCGATGACGTTTTTCAGATTTACGCGGGTTAACTTCCCTGTAAACTGTCGGATTTAAACGTAACGTATAAAAATCAAAAATAATGATCAAAAATGTTTAAATTATTGACTGGAAATTCTCAGGGTGTGACAATGTGTATCCTTGCCAAGCCTATGATAGAATACTCACCACGTCCGAGCAATTGAGCAAATTAGTTACATGTTACCACAAAGATTAGTTGAGTGATTTGAGTATTTTCATCTTTCTATTTCGTGAGGTGTTTGGTTGTGTACTTGTAATTGATCGAATAAATGATTAAACGGAAAAATCCTTAGGGATACATTTTTGTAAACTTCTAAAGGCTACTTTAGGACAAGTAGGATTCAAGTGGGGGGATATTTAATGACATCAAATAACGTCTAATTTATAGCATCGTTTATCCCATGTAATTAACCCATTTTGTACAATTATTGCTAAGAATTGTTACTTAATCATTTGTATTTGAGAATTGCAGTAATTATGGAGTACTTGGTGAAAGTTAACTAAAAAGCACACATTCTGGAGCTCAAACGAAGATATTTGAAGATTACGGTTTTCAGGACAAACAGATAGAAACCAGCCTCAATACGCCGTAATGACAAGGAAGAGGCGGAGCACTGTGGCCAGCACTCCCAAGACCACCACGAAGGAAAACAAGATCCAATACACCATATTCAAGCCATATGGAAATAAAATATTCTGGAAGATATCAAACGTGGTCCCTACTCTAAGAAACCCCCGATACATCGTATCCAAGACTTTGGATACGCCGCATCGACCACATTTCAGACCCCATAAATAGAAAATTCAAAAACGAGTTTTAAGTGTGCTAAATCATATTCTCGATACCCAAACCATAAAGTCAATTTTCAGAGGAGAAGAAGAGCAGAAGAGGTCATGCAACGCGATTAATTTCATAGGAGACAACATGTAAATTTCCATACCATTGTAATCGTTCAATTTTTTGGTACCATCGTTAACTCGTTTAGTTTACCTTGGCTAAATCAGTACTGTTGTATTATTATGAGGACGTTTGAAGGCTTAATACCCTTCGGTAATAGCCATTATTATGAAATATCTTAATGTTCTGTTTGTATATCTCGATTTCTTAATTTATCGTGAATTGCATGTTTATATTTATCAATTTATACTTGTTACGTGCTTTTATAACGCGACCTATCATTCAACTGGATCTTAGTGAAACGTACCAAGAAGCTGATGCAGGAATAGCCTCCACTCATAGTGGCTAAGACGTCGACAAGAGGTACGTTGATTCAGACGGCTCGAATCAGATCAAGGAATTTTCCGTATTGGGCCTCCATTTTTTCTTTTCTAAGACGTTGAGGGTATGGGATTTTTTGTTTCTATTGTTTTGGTAACGACGTTTCTTTGACTGGTTTTGGAGGTTGAGTTTTTGGTTGTGGTGTCGGTTCACCATCTTCATCATCGCTATCGAAGTTGATAGGGGTTTCAGAATTTTTTTATTGATCATTTGGGTTATCTGGTGGATCATAGGATTTACCACTTCTTGTGAATACGACATTCACATGCTCATTATGAGATTGCGGTGGTTGATAAGCTTTAGAGTTGTTACTTTGTAGGTTTGGTTGAGTGTTGCTTGGAAGAGATCCAAAAGGTCGACCAGATTGCTTATTAGCGAGCCTGTCAAACTTAGTTTCAAGGTTTTGGATTGAAGCTTGATGATTTTTGGCTACTATTTCGAGTTGAGTTTTTAGGTCCATGAATGTCTCTTTGATAAAAGCGTTGGTTGATTTATGAGATTTCATGAAATCATTAAATTGTATTTGAAGATCATAGGATTTATCATCGGTGTTAGATCGGTAGTTGTCTCGATTGTAATCATTTCGTCCGGTTGAACGCCAATTATCGCTATTCGAGTCTCGGTCACGGTATCATTGTAAAAATGAGTCTTACAGAAAGTTTGTATAAATTTAGCCTCTTCTTCACGGGACATAGGTATGTCATCATCGTCGAAATCAGGTGTTGGTTGTTTTGCACTAGATTAGAGTTCTTTGTATTGGGCATCCATTTTTATGGTCGTGTCATCCATTCGGGCCATAATTTTTTCAGTGTCGGAATTACTGTTACCTTCATCGGTGAAAGCAACGGTTTTCTTAAGAGATAATTTGGTTTTTTGATTTTTAGCCCAGTCGAGCTTGAGTAAGACTCTATCTTCGAGAAGCTGATAAACTTAATTTGGTGTTTTATAGAGGAAAATACCACCGGCTGCGGCAATTAAAACTTCTTGGGTAATTTCGTTGAGACCATGATAAAAGATTTTGATAATATTTCCTTTGGACAGATTACGTCCATGGCAATTTCTGAGCATTTCCTTTATACGAAGCCAAGCATCGGTTAGAGATTCATTTTCATGTTGAGAAATGGCACGGATTTCTCTGAGGAGTCGGTCGAAAAGAGCTGGGGGAAGAATCGGCTAATGAAAGCAGTTCGAAGTTCATCCTACATTTCGATAGTTCCTTCGTTGAGTTCGTCCAGCCATGTTTTTGCTTCTCTAGTGAGTGATAGGGGAAAAATCATTAGGCGGACAGCTTCATTCTCGGTATCCCTGTATTTAAACATTTAGCAGATTCTGAGGAATTCATGAATGTTTTGATGAGGATCGGTTTTGGTTCTACCATCAAATTGGTTTCCTTTGACGAGAGTCAAGTGGTTACCTTTAATGGCAAATTCATTAGCGGTTTTAGGAATAGTAATCACATAACCGGGAGTCGAAGCGACAACACGGTCGGCAGCCCACATGGGTTCATCATCTATTGGATCATAATTTCAAAGAATATAAAGAAAGTGACGGAAGTAATTGATGTTGTGAATTGGCAGATAGACACTTCTTGGGTGTTGAGGTGGATTATTTCTTTGATCGAATGGAACTCTTCTGTTTCGTCGATGAAGTCTTTGATTCAGAGTACGTTCAGGTTCAGGTAATGGTTCAACAAGTTCAGAATTAGAAACACGTGTATGCATCCAAAGGAGAAATTGTTTGGGTTAGTTTTCCAGAAAACTATACGGCGATTTTTTTTTTGAAAAAGAGGGGGAGTTAAAATAATTTTTCAGAGTTGACTATAGAACAGCTTAAAAATCTCCGACAACGGCGCCAAAAAATTTTATGTGTTTCAAAAGCTTTAAATTTATAATGAATGAAAAATACCAATTTTATTATAGGGAAACACACGGGTTAAAGTATAACCCAC
>BQNB010139181.1:0-17594 GCA_026074375.1 Tanacetum coccineum
TAAAATAAAGGGATAGAACCGAGAACCGATTTAAGGAGGGTAAACCTACCTCCAATTGAGAGAGTTTTTACTTTACAACGAGACAACCAAGCTGATATTTTACGAATAACATCTTCCCATGTCTGAGATCTGGACATACAATCACCAACCTGAACTTCGAGATAAGAGAAAGGCGCAGTGTTAGTATACCAGTTAGTACTGCCAGTCCTAATGAGGGACTATCTCTTTCTGACACAACCAATTCCCAAGAAGATGACTTTGAAATACCTCCACTTGAGGATATTCATGAAGATACTACTGATGGTATCTTTACACATTCATCTTATGATGATGAGGGTGCAGAGGCTGACTTCACAAATTTGGAAACAGTTGTGAATGTTAGTCCTATTCCCACATCAAGAATTAATCCCTCTCATCCTTCAACACTTATTCTAGGAGATCCAACATCAGCAGTACACAACAAGAAGCAAAGTAAATAAAAGTTCTGAAGCTCATGCTTTTGTTAGTTATGTTCAAAAGCAAAGGAGAAACAATCATAAGGACTTTCATCATTGTTTATTTGCTTGTTTTCTATCTCAACATGAACCCAAGAAGATTTCAGAAGCTCTTGAAGATGAAAGCTGGGTTGATGCAATGCAAGAAGAATTGTTGCAGTTTGAGATTCAAAAAGTTTGGATCCTAGTAGATTTACCTTATGGGAAAAAGGCCATCGGTACAAAGTGGGTGTACCACCGAAATAAGCAGGATGAAAGAGCGTGGTTTGTCAGGAACAAAGCAAGATTTAGTTGGCTCAGGGGACACAGGCAAGAGGAAGGAATAGAACTATGATGAAGCTTTGCTACACAGTGGCTAGACCTTGAAGGCATCAGGAACTTTTAGCATTAGCCTCATATAAGTGCTTGATAGTCTATCAGATTGGATGTGAAAAGTGCCTTTCTCTATGGAAAGATTTGATTGAAGAGGTTTATGTGCTCAACCACCAGGTTTCCAAGAATCCCACACAGTTATCCTTACATACAGTCTACAAACTGGTTAAAGCTCTATAAGGGTTACCTCAAGCTCCCAGAGCATGGTATTCTACTATTATCCACTTTCTATGTTGACGAAAGGATAACAGAATAGGGGCACTTTACAAAAACTCTCTACCCTAAATAAGGACAAAACATGCTATCAATTTTAGTTCAATCTATGCTGGAGTGATATCATCTTTTGTGGTCCTACAAAGAAGTCTATGTGTGATGAGTTTGAGGCATGTGATGAAGAGTAGATTTCAGATGAGTTTCAATGGGAGAGCTCGACTTTCTTTATTGGTCAACAAGTCAAACAGAAACCACATGGTAATATATATAAGCCAGATAAAGTATGTTGCTGAAATCCAGACAGCAGTTTGACTTATGCAGTGTTAATCCTGCCAGTCACCCCAATTGAGACATCAGAAGCCTTTAGTCAAATTGATAGGAAGCCCGTGATGATGATGCCATCTCTATAGGCAATGATTGGCTCCTTAAATGTATGTAGAATGCTTAATAGGCCTGAATTATGTATGCAGTCCTGGCTTGTTCTAGGTTTCAAGTCACTCTAAAGACCTCTCATTTAAGTGCTGTCAAAAGAATTTGTTAGTACCTAAAGGCAAACCCCAAACTTGGCCTTTGGTTATCCCTAGAGACTCTACCTTTGACTTGGAATCCTACTCAGATAGTGATTATGCTGGAGCAAATCTTGACAGGAAATCCACAACAGGAGGTTGTCAATTTCTTGGCAGAAGACTCATTACTTGGCAATGCAAAAAGCAAACAAACTGTGGCCACTCTCTACGACATAAGCCGAATATTTTGCTGCTGTGCATAGCGGCAGTTGGGCAAGTTTTATGGGATTCCCACCAAAATTTAGACTTTTTATTTGGGGTTCAACTTACAAGAACATAAAGATCTACATTGATAATGAAAGCACCATTTGGCATTGTAAATTCCAAACTATCATTCGAAGACAAATCATAATGCAATTTAGGCACCACTTCATTAGAGATCCTTGATTAAAAAAAGAAGCTAATTCAGGTGCTATAAAATACACAACGTATGACAATGTAGCTGATGTTACTACACCACGGCATTTGTTGTTAGCCGATTTCCGTTCTTGGTTTGTTTCAATTGGGATGATAAATCCATAACCTACATTGGTTTAAAGGGAGCAATATGAATGGTCCTCTGTGGATGCACAGATGTCCAACCACACATGGCAAATCCACCAAGTCCAAGACAACCCCAAAACCCTTAGCTCCACCTTTCTACCCATCAAAATTCAACCACCACTCTTGCAAGCAGAACAAACTAAATCCACAGAGGTTCGAACACTTTCCGGAGCAACTGGACAAAAAAAAACTGTGATGTACCTAATCGTAAACCTAAGGTACAAACACGTTTGGCATTACCAGAAAGAGTTGGCCGTTTTCAAGAGAAAGAAAGTTTCTCAAGGTAGTTCGTACTTGGATTAAGAGTAGGCAAGCTCTTGTGAAAGCATTTTGAAGACTTGGCGATTAGTAGCCCTTCAAAGCGTATTTGCAGGTGTAGTTCGACCCACCAAGAGACGGGTCTCATGTCATGTTTTTGACAACAAAGGGGATGTGTAGCCATTGGAGCCTGTGTATGCCAGATGTAACATATGTTATAAAGGTTAGATATCGGGGAGGCAGGTCTGCGATATATGTGTTTCACATTATCAACTCGTTTTAAAGCACGCAATTCCAATTAGCAGATTTCGTATGCTTTTAAACTAAGTCCAGACTACTTAGAATAAATATTAGCAATTAAGTTAGTGTTAAATAGTTGAAAAGTTTGTATGACCATTTTAGTGTAATCAGATAAACAAATTACTCTAGAGTGATACTTGTCAAAGACCTTCAAGAAGATTGAGAGAAGTCACTGAAAGATTAACAATGGTTCTGAAGCTTTCCCATGATACTTACATTGTCATTCTTTGTTTGGACAAAGTTAGTTTAGATATACCTCAACTAGAGCCCATGCAAAGTTAGTACCTCGCTGGGCCATAAAGTTTGTACCGCTGCAGAAACATAGGATGAAAAATACTACCGCATGGGTACAACTGAAAATTGGGAACGTTTATTCATATAAAATTAGGTCTCCACAAACCTATAAGCTCCATTTCAATCGCACACTTACTCAAGCAATCTCACTAACTGCACATTCTTCATACAATCCCTAAATCTCTCTTACCCGACGATCCCACTTTTCTTCTAAGCTCGATGGCTGCTCTAGAGTCCTTTATCCTAAGCACAACATGATCGCATACCTGGATAAGACTGAAGGGAAAGTCTAGTTTTCATGAAGTCAATTGATTTACCTCTTCGGAAAGTAATATTTATACATGCGCTCACTGTAAGTCCAGATGTTTTCAACCAACATTTGTTGAAACATGTGTTGGACGACTGCTAAGTCCAAAACAATCCAACCATGTAAGGCAACATAACTACCAAAGTAAGCTGCACAGTCGGTGTCCTATCTCTGAGGCATCAATCCGAGACTGATCTATTTTTGCTGCACTGAAGGGATCGACACATTACCAAATTCAAGCTTTCTCTTTAATGCTATTCAATCTTTATGGGGCTATGAAGGGGATTCTTAACTGTGTTAACATTAATAAGCTTTTGATTTCACCCCAATGGGAGGTTTTTTTTTTCACACAATTAATCATTGTTTAAGTTCCAAAAGTACCTCTTGGGATCAAATTCCTACAAATATTGCCATCAGCAGGTAAATGTTAATCCACTAAACCAAAAAAGTATAATTTATTCAACTTATTTTTGAATGGGTATGCTTAGACATCTCAGAGGCTAAGACGAAGTTTGTTCTGTATCCTCGTTTATTTCTAATATTTTTCGATAGACCATTAGCTAATATACTGTACTTTAGTTCACTTTCCTATAAAATTATAACTAGTAAAGTTTTAATTCTTTTATGATTAAAAAGGGCAAAACATTTCTCAGGCAAAGTTTATAACACCTTTGTTTGATACTATGTTGGTCCAACCAACTCAGGATGAGGGTGCTTCCTCAGAAAGGCTATCTGATGAACAACCATCACCCTCTCCTGCTCCCACTAGTGAAGCCCCAAATGAGTCACTGCATGACTCATCTTCTGCTCAACCTAGTGAGGTACCTTATGAGAAACAACCTGACCATTCCCCAAGTCCTTCACCCAAACCTTCACCAACACCTTCACCCACTCATATTGTTCCTGATTCAATCCCAGAACCTAACTGGGGAGACTCTATGGATCATTCATCCAATGATACATCCCCTTTCAGAATGCGGATGCCATGACACTCAAAAAATAGTCTATGATCTTGAATCACTTAATGTCAACCGGTTATTAGATCAAGCCCACGAAATCACACTCTAAAGGGCTAAGAATTCAACAAGCATAAAAACAAGCTAACCCAGTCATCAAACATCACTAAGCATAACTGAAGAGAGTCCTCATATGAAGCAAAGATTCCCAAAGCAAAAGCTTCTCAAAGAAACATAGGTTGCACAAAGAGTCTGTATCCAAACACGTGGGAAAAAGCAAAAGAGAATCATCAGTACAAAAAAGATCTCTGTATGAGTCATGGGCCTGAGATAAGATTGATCACATAGAAACCGAAAAAGCTCAAAGTGAAAGGGATGACACAAGAAAGAGGTGGCTGAAGAAACAGGAATAGATGAAGTTCAGCCTTAGTACAGAAGATGTCGTTTAGTACTGACAAGGAATAAAGTTATACCAGACTTTGAAAAAGTTAGTACCGCCAAGCCCAAAAGTTAGACTGTAAAAGTTCGTACCGACTTTGAAAAAGTTAGAACCGACAAGCCAAAAGTTATACTGACAGGATCCAAAGTTAGGACTGATGAACAATTAGAAGGTACTGAAGATATCTTTAAAGGTGCTGAAGAGCAAAAGAAAGTACAGGACGAGAAAGATGAAAGTACTCTATGCAAAGAAAGGTACTGAAGATCAAACTAAGGAAAGAAAATTGCTAACCAAGCTTCCTCAAACAACCAAATCCACTTCACACACCCACATCTATGATATTGGGTGATGAATGAAAAACATTAGCTACACTCTCTCAACAACCATGAAAAAGCCAAAGCTGCTTCTAAAGTAAAAAGAGAAGGTGTAGAGTAGAAGGATTATGAAGAAAATTGATAGACCTAGGCCTACTTCTACAAGATCACTTCTCATATTAAAACCTCTTCCAAAGATAGATCCAAAAGACAAAGGGAAAAAGAAGATTGAAGAGGAGGATGAATCTGAAAGTGAAGATGATGATATTCCACAAGCTGTCAAGAAATTCAAACAGCTTGATATGATGAAGTACTGCCTAGACAAATTCAAGAAGAAGGGAGCTGAAGAAGTAGAGAAACAAGAATGCTAAAGAATAAGCAACAAATGAAGCTCGCATTAAAAACTCTTTTGAGATATAAAACAAGAATTGAGGCAGACAGACTTCTAGCTGAAAGCTCAAGAGCCAAAGAAAGAGAGCAGTTCAACAATAGAAGAAAGAGACAAAGTTTCCTCATGTACAATTGCTGCTCAGAGAAAATTCCTTGCTCAACAAAGATAAGAGGCCATTAAGAAACATACCTCCAACCAAGATCAATTAAGAAATCAGATGATGACCTACTTAAGCATGTGGAACTTCAAACTTCTGAGTTTGAAGCGTAAGAAGTTGAAGACATTACAAGCAATGTATGAAAGATTAAAAGGTCAGATGAATATTTCATGTGTCTATTGGGTCTGGTTGAAGATAGAAAGACTGATCACAAGAATGAATACGAAAGATTCCACCAAAGAAGATCAAGCAGAATCTAAAGAAGAAGTCAAGGAAGGAGGATAAAGGAGAAGATAGATACAAGAAAGGAGAAAGGACGGCACAAGGGAAGAAAGAAAAGTCAAGAAAAAAGAAGAATTCAAATAATATACTACTCAAGATTACCAACCTGACATTGAGAAAGAGAATGAAGTAGCTGAGATTGTCTTGACAATAGCTCCAGATGAGGACAAAAGGAAGTAAATATGGAAATTTACTGAACAAGAAGTATCCAATCATTGACTGGAAGACCAAGAATTTTGGCACTAAACCACATTTGATGAATCTAAAAGATTCAGAAGAAATAATATTTGAATGTGGAAACATGATAGTAATGGACAAAAGAGATGGTTTAGTACATTGATAGGAGTGCTTTCAGTGTTTGATAAAGAAGACTTAGATGCTGTATATAGACTAGTGATGGACATATATCAAGATAAATTCCTAACGGTTTGATAAAGTTATCTTTGGGGGGATATTAGACATTATGTTCAAATTCCAGATAACAATATGAGTTTTGGAACCTCGACAGGCAAGAATGGCAAGTAGTCATTGGAAGCTGCATAGTCCTTAGGGGTACACACTTGAATGACTGACGAAGGATTAATCCGTTCACAGACTAAAAAAAAGAAGTATACCTTTGAAAAAGAGTAATACTTGATGCACATGATAAAGCTAAAATTGGAGTCTGAAGAAGAAAGTACAATGGCATTGGAATTGATAAGATTTATCAAGAAGGTACTTGCTGATTTAGAATCTAAAGAATAAGACTGATGGAAATGAGAAGGGATTGAGTGTTGGCTAACCACCACACAACAAATGGTTATCAATTCCACCATCTTACACAGGCATAAGAATTGGCACTAGTCCACAAGCAAACGCCTTGGGGTAACGACATCTCAAATCCGTATTATGTTTACAATTTACCAAAAATTGTAGGGTTACAACTCACCATGCTTCTTGGGAGAAGAGTTGGCTATCCACAGATAAACAAATCATGGTAAAGACTACTCAAAATCTGTTTGATAGCTGATCGTTTGCTAAAACTATAAGGTTATATCAATGCCCATGTTATGACCAATGAAGCATTGGCTAGTCCCACACAAACGGTAATTTTGGTAAAGACAATCAAATCCGTTGATGGTTGACAGTTACCAAAAACTTGTATGGTAATTAACTCACCATATTCTTAGAATGGAATAGTTATCAATCCCAGAGCAAAACCGGACTACTGGTAAAGGAACATCAAATCCGTTAATATAGGCTAGAGTTTGCCAAAAACTAACAAAGCCAACTTAGTTGGATACAGGTACAAATGTTGCTGAGTAGCTGAAAAGATTTGCTAAACATTGCTTGAAAAGACAAAGTTGCTGCAAAAGAAGGGATAGAGGTTACAAGATTAAAAATGATAACGAATGTTTGGATACATCCTCAGTGCGTTAAAAGAAGCCTTAAAGATTGAAGAACTTAGAAAGTTAAAATAGTTTTAACATCATGTTTAGGGAGGATTGTTAGGATAAAGTTTTCTTAACTTAGTACTGACAGTAAACCAATAGATTAGTACCGACGGTTATAACTTAGTACCGACAGATACAAGTGGTTCAGAACTGATAGTTTAGTTAGTAACCGTTAGCAGAAAGTTAGTTAGTACCGTTGAGAAGATATTTAAAAGATATTTATGAGATATTTGTCAGAAAGATATGTAAGCCTATTAGGGTTATCCTTAGTCAATAAAAGGATAACTGTTGGCATAGTTAGTAAGATATAGATCATCAAAGAAGATTACAGATATACACAAGCTTAGCAAATCATATACAATATCATAGTTAGCAATCTGAAATCCTCAAGAACACTTTAATAAGATTGTTATTCAGTTGTTCATTGTTCTTCTTAGTACCTGTGTTAAGATTCCGCATTAACACTTTGTATTCAAGTCATTGTTTCTACATAGTCGTTTGTATTTATACATCTTGGCTATCATCCTTTATAGGCTGCAAAGATCCATTCAGTTAATAAAGACCTTCATAAAATGATGCCTAATCTCTATATGTTTTGTTTTTGAATGTTGAACAGGATTTTCAATAATCCAGATAGTACTGTTATTGTTAATATTAATGACAGTATTCATGAAATTGTACCCATAATCCAACAATTGGTTTTGAATCCAGAGTACTTGTCCACAACAACTAGCAGCAGCCACATATTCAGCTTTAGTTGTAGAAGTGGCAACCACAGTTTGCTTCTTACACTACCAAGATATCAACCTGTTTCCCAAAAACTGACAACCTCCGGTTGTAGACTTCCTATCTTGAGTTGCTCCAGCATAGTCACTATCAGTATAAGCAACCAGCTCAAATGGAGAATCCCTAGAATACCAAAGGCCTAAAGTTGGTTTGTCTTTCAAATATCTAAAAATTCTCTTGACTGCTAAGAGATGAGATGTCTTTAGAGTAACTTGAAATCTAGCACATGCACATACTGCAAACATGATATCTGGTCTAGATGTTGTGAGATACATCAAAGACCCAATCATTGATCTATAGAGATGTACATCAACATCATCAGCATCTTAATCCTTGACCAAAGGCTTTTCCAAATCAATAGGAGTTGAAGCAGACTTCACATCAGAGTAGTTGAATTTCTTCAAAATCTTAGCTACATATTTATCCTGATTGATAAATATTCCATCTTCCTTCTGTTGTAAGTTGAAGGAGTAGGCATTATTGGTGGAGAGGAAGCAATAAATTGGGGTTTGTCGGGACCTATGCTACGAGCTTCCGGAATACAATGGGATCTTCGTAAAGTTGATCATTATGAGTGTTACGACGAATTTGATTGGGAAGTCCAATGGCAAAAAGAGGGGGATTCATTAGCTCGTTATTTAGTACGAATCAGTGAAATGACGGAATCCATAAAAATTATTCAACAGGCGCTAGAAGGAATTCCGGGAGGGCCCTATGAAAATTTAGAAATACGCCGCTTTGATAGAGCAAAAGATACTGTATGGAATGAGTTTGATTATCGATTCATTAGTAAAAAACCTTCTCCGACTTTTGAATTGTCGAAGCAAGAACTTTATGTGAGAGTTGAAGCACCAAAGGGAGAATTGGGAATTTTTCTGATAGGAGATAAGGGTGTTTTTCCTTGGCGATATAAAATTAGACCGCCAGGATTTATTAATTTGCAAATTCTTCCTCAGTTAGTTAAAAGGATGAAATTGGCTGATATTATGACGATACTAGGTAGTATAGATATCATTATGGGAGAAGTTGATCGTTAAAATGATAATAGATACAACAGAAGTACAAGCTATCAATTCTTTTTCTAGATTGGATCCTTACAAGAGGACATGAATCATAAGGGGTGGATGCTTATCCCTATTTAGAACTCTGTATTAGGATCGACAAAAGTGAACATAAGTAAATTGATTGGTTAGAAAGAGAAATATCTGCAGGTATACAACAACGTATTGGTCCTGAATACGCAGGACCTTTGGGAATTCTTCAGCTCTAGCAGATGGTCCCAAATTACTTTTCAAAGAAATCTTCCTCCATCTAGAGGAGATACTCGTTATTAAGTATTGGACCATCTATAAAGTAATATCCGTTTATTAAGTTATTTAGTAATAATTCCTTTTGGGGATCATCTTGTTTTAGCCATCTGAGTATCCGGTGTTTTTTATGAATGCTTAAAAATTTTCAAGTATAAGCTCCTGTCGGCCTCTTATGTCAGGATTATGGCTCCAATAATAAATATTCTTTTTTAGGTGGACATACGAGCTGCTAGCCTACAAAAACAATTAGTTATGAAATACCATTAACTCTATGTGTGTTATCAATATCTCTACGTGTGATTCGTTAAGACATAAATTTCACCCTACTTTTTCTTTCTAGGAAGGAAATGTAATGAGTTGAATATATATTTGCATTTTTTATTCATTATTCGGGGGTTGATGAAGGAAACCAGATAGTTATATGAGTGAAAGAAACGGCTTAGAAATTTGCAGTAAAAGATTGAATCTCATTTCCTATGTACAAGAGTTAATAAAAGTAAACATTAAGTATTAGAGACTGTTTACCCCAAGATTGATTGATTAATAATCCTAGAAAGAAAGTAAGTTCTCCCATAGAACTCATCTGAAACTTATCCTTTATTAGCTTCTCAAATCCAGTACATAACCCCTTTTTTGTAGAGCCAAAGATAATATCATCAACATACACTTGTACAAGCAAAATATATCCTTTTTTGCTTCTTTATAAACAATGTCTGGTCTATCTTGCCTCTTTTAAACCTATTTTCCAACAGATAGTTAGCCAAAGTTTCATACCATGCTCTTGGTGCCTGATGCAAACCATAAATTGCCTTAACCACCTTATAAACTTTGTCTGAATGGTTAGGATCTTTAAATCCTAGTGGTTGAGTAACATAGATTTCTTCCTCAATGGTTCTATATAAAAAGCACTCTTTACATCTATTTAATATACCAGAAAACCCATAAAATAAGCATAGGCCAAAAACAATCTTATTGCCTCAATTCTTGCCACAAGAGCAAATACTTCTTCATAATCAATACCTTCTTCTTCTCTATGACCCTGTTCAACTAACCTTGCTTTGTTCCTAATCATAATTCCCCTTTCATCTTTCTTGTTTCTAAAGACCTATTTTGTTCCAATGGCCTTCTTTCCATTAGGCAGATCCACCAGTATCCAAACTTGTTGAAGTTTGTATTGCATAAGTTCTTCCTGCATTGTTTCCACCCAGGATGAATCAGATAGAGCTTTAGCAATGCTTGTTGGTTCAATCTGTGATAGGAAACAAGCATATAAACAAGTATTTAGGGTATCATGTGTTTTCTGTTCATATACATCACTGAGAAACCCTTGTTCAGAAGTAGGTTTTGTCATTCTTCTTGTCTGAACAGATGACTTCAACATCAACAGATACACAATATTCAATTGGGTGATCTTTATGAATTCTTGTATTGGGAGTGGTTGGAACTGTATAGGAATTTGTGATGTTCCCCAAATCAACTTCTGGTTCATCTTCATCACTGAAGAACTCAATATGAGTGGCTTCAAGTGTATGACTAGCTCCCATGGTGAACATGTCTTTAGGGCTATCTTGTTCATTTGAACTAGCAGTATTAACTGATGGACCAATAGTATTAAGTTTAAGACTACCAGTATTAACATCAGGACTGGCAGTATTAACATGTTGTCTAGCAGCATTAACATCTTTAGTACTGCTATCATCTTCAAACTTATCTTGTTCAGCATTCTCATTATTTGGACTATCTTCAACCTGCTTTTGAGCATCATCAGCAGTTTTTGGTTCACCATTTTCAACATCCTTGGTAGGTGAATCAAAGTATGAAGTATCTTTCCAAATTGGCATCACAATACAATCTTGACTGATTTCTTCTGATGTACCTGCAGAGTCATTAGAAATTGTACCTGCAGTAACTGGTACATAGTTCATAGATTGGGTTAGAGAATCAATATCAAACAGCCATTTTGGACCATTCCCTTCTATCATAGGCTTATTCTCTAAAAACCCAATATGCAAGTTTTCTTCTACCCTCCTGGTTCTAGTGTTGTATACCCTAAAAGCTTTACTACTCAAAGAATATCCAACAAAGAAACCTTCATCACTTTTGCCATCAAACTTGCCTAGACTGTCTAAAGTATTAAGAATAGTAACATGACAACCAAATGGTCTCATAAAACTTAGAGCTGGTTTAAAACCTCTAAAAAGTTCATAAGGTGTCTTGTTATGAGGCTTGACTACTAAGACCCTATTCTGTACATAGCAAGCAGTAGAAACTGCTTCAGCCCAAAATGTAGTAGGTAACTTAGAGTCAGCTAACATTGTTTTAGCAGCCTCAATAAGTGTCCTATTCCTCCTCTCAGCTACACAATTTTGCTGAGGAGTCCTGACTATACTATATTCTCTCTTAATACCTTTTTCTATGCAAAAATCATCTAAAACTTTGTTCTTAAACTCTGTTCCATTGTCACTTCTGATTATTTTCACTTTCTTATCCACTAGGTTTTCTATTTCTTTGATAAAGTTCTGAAGGATCTCACTGGTTTCATCCTTAGTTGTTAAAAAGAAAACCCATGTAAATCTACTATAATCATCAGTGACTACTAAGAAATACTTCTTATACATTAAACTACTCACAAAGGTTGGTCCAAACAAATCCATATGTAGCATAAACAAAGGCTTAGTAATAGGATTTAGAACTTTGGACTTACAAGAAGCTCTATGTTGCTTCCCTTTAAGACAAGAAACACAGGTTTGGTTATTTTCAAAACGTTTTATAGGCAATCCTCTTACAAGATTATCCTTGACAAGTTTATTTATGTTTTTAAAATTAATATGACCAAGTCTTCTGTGCCAGAGCATTGATTCATCTAATGTAGCCTTTGCAACAAGACAAGTCAAACTCTCTTTAGGAACAATGTTCTTCATATCAAAATTGTACATATTGTCCTTTCTAGGAATTTTAAGAAGTATCTGATTTTCATCAGGCAACTTAAAATTTAGAGACAAGACAAGACATTCAGTATCTGTAAAAAGGACAAAGTTCTTTTTGTCACACATCTGTGAGATACTAAAAAGATTAAATTTTAACTCATTGACAAAGTATACATCTTCAAAATCAAGTTTAGCAGTCTTAAGAGTACCTTTACCAGTAATTTTATGTTAGGATATCATTTCATCACCTCAAACACAAAAATAAGAAAAAAAGAGATTTTAGAGAGAGAAAGTAAAACAAAAGAAAAATGGTTACTTGTTATCAAAAGAAAAATGAGAAGCAACACCCTCTCCACACTTGGAGAGGGCTTTAAATAGCTACAAGAAAGGACTATTCTTGTGGGCTTTGAGTTGGGCCGGATCTTAACACAAATGGGCTTGAGCCCGACAACTAGGCCCAACTAGATTTAACTAAAACTCCCGAAAACTACGTTTTCCTATACAAGGCTCGGGATTGATTAATGACCATCACTTTACTAAATATCACGGCTAACATTTTACCACCATATGCACCTCCTCCAAATGCAACATAACCTCCATCAAACTGCTTGAAATCAGAGAGATAAGCCATGTTACCAGTCATGTGCCTTGAGCATCCACTGTCAACAAATCCTTTATCATTATGTTGTGGCTTGCCCTACACAAAAGAATAAAGAAATTAGATTTCTTTTAGGACCCAAGCCATTACTGACTTGGATCTGCCCTGTGCATCAATATAGTTATATCTATTCAAAGTGATTGATGCACTATTGGGTTTGATAGGCCTCCAAACCCAACATGCTGAAGGCTTAATAGCATTGAACCCATTTGCCTTGGCAGCATTAACTGATGTTCTATTTTGCCTAGTAGTATTAATTACTCTAGGCCTAACAGTATTAACAGGTGTTCTGTATGACCTAGCAGTATTAACTATTCTATGCCTAACAGTATTAACCTTATGATTAAAATGCATGTTAGTTAATGTTGGTTTCTTATAAAGTAGCCTTTGGACAGTAGATTGTGCTGATTTGAAAAAATGAGTTTTTGGTCTAGCACAATGCACTATTGGTTTTGTGTGAGCAGTATAAACTGGCTTAGCAGTACTAAGAGGTTTTAGGCCAGTTCTCAGTAAAACTGCTCTTGGAGTCACATTTTTATGGGTTTTATAGTGTGAGGTCTTGGCATAATAGTAATTATCAACCCTGTTGTAATTGTTCCCGCTTACCACCTTTTTCTTTTGATGGTAAGTACAATTTCTCTGCACATGATTAAAGCTCCCACAATTAAAACAAGCCTTGTTATATATCACAAATTCACTACCTAGTTGATTGGACTTCTGACCATTCCAATTTCTTTTATTCCCTCTAAGCCTTTGTGATCTATACATCTCTGCATACCTAACTGACTTTCTAACTGTTTTTTCTATTTTAGTAGCAGTAGGAGTAATAGTTTTCTTTTCAGGCCTAGTTATTGACTCATCTTGTTCCTCATCATCTGACACCCAATCCTTAATAATTGGAGCATCATTATTCTACAAACACCTAAACACTATCATTAAAAATCTTGAAGATCAAATAATAAGCACACTAGTAAAGATAATCCAAGTATAATCCTTGCATTTTGGTGGTGATTTAAAGGAGTATTCAAGAAGGTTATACACAAGTTGGGGCTGAGATTATACAAGTTATTATAAGGGTTATTATAAAGTCTATTGGGTAAAGAAAATGGTGATCAAAAGTTATTTTGGGTGAAGATCAAGTTGAAGATTGAAGCTTTGTTATTGTTTTGATCATTTGATCATTTTCTTCATATTTCTTGTGGTAAAATCTCATGAGTTTTGTTTATGTTCTCTTTTGATTTTCAATTGTATATGTACATGCATGATGTATGATGATCAAGAATTAAAATGGGCTTTGTGTGTATGAATCTAGGTTAATCATAGCTTTAAAATAGCCATTTAAACAAGTAAAATGATCATAAAATTTATGGGCTGTAATGAATAGTAGGTTTTATAAATTTCTACAGGTTTGAGGTTGGATTTGAGTACATTAGGTTGTAGATAATCCTTTTGTGGACACTTGGCAAATTGGATGATTTCTAGAAAGTAAATATTGAGTGAGATATGATCAAAACACCAAAACTAGTGGATTCTGACCTTGCTGTACAGATGGTATAAAAAGTCACATTTACAGACTGAGTTGGTTAAAAAAAGGTTAACTCTATAAGACCTAGATAAATCATGTAGATTCTGATCAATTGGATAGTCAAACCAACTTCTCTATGGTTTGTAATGGCTCAAAATGGTGGAAGGTGAGAATTTCAGTCGAAATTTGTAACTTTGACCGTTAGTAGTAAATTGTTCATATGACCTTTTGTAACTTGACCTTTATATAGTTAAACTAAGTACAAAAATGGTTTTGGATCTGTAAAATACACTTAAATATGAAGCTAAGGATATAAATATATCAATGATACCATTTACGGTTTATAAGTTATGACTATTTTCGTAAACATAAAAGTATACAAAATTTACTACTACCCGAACACTATACTATGTAAAGCTATTTTCGTAAGTCCATTTTTGTAACTAAAAGGCTAACAAACTGATAATAAAAGTATCCCGACCCCGAGAATCCGAAAACTTACAATAAAAGTCGTTTATGAGCTAAAATGGACCCGTAAGGCTTATTGGACCACTAGGCCCAATGAAACAAAATGGACTTATTAGACTTAACTTTAGACCCAATCCACATGGACCTTACTAATGGGCTAAGACCTGGGTCTTTGAGTAATATTATAAAATATAATACTTTAATGGGCTTGCTTATTGGGCTATTGGCTTTTTGAGCTAATTTAAACAATACTAGTAAAATAGCTAATAAAAACAAGTTAAAAACCTAAAAAACTCTAAGTGTGAAATAAATATGTTGCAAGAGCATGATCATCATATAAACTACATGTATACATATACTTATTTAATTTATGAGTTTTCGTTAATTTTTATCGACTAGAAACCTAAGACCTGTTACAATTTGTATAGGTCTTGGTTGATTGACGCGCCTACTTCCGAAGTTTTTATTCATCGATATTCTCGTCCGTCATCACTAAGTGAGTTCATAGCCTCGCAGTTTTACACTTTAATTGTTTTATAAACTCGCGAGGGATGATAACAGCTTGTTTTTAAAATGAGAACACAGGGAGATTGTATGCTGTTGCCTCGATTTATTATTCTAAGTTTGCTTAAACTCTACTAGATAAAAGAACTGGAGAAATCATGAATTGTTAACTACCAGGAAATGGTAGACGCTTATACATGAAATAGTACTATTTGGAGGCTGCCACCTCCAATCCGTGATGAATGCTTTCGTTCAGGTGTCAAGAAATATGACACAACAGATGCGCTTGTATTAGAGAATAAATATGACTCATAGCGAGGGTGTATTAATAGGCTTAACTTGTATGGGAACCCCAACATAATTAGATGGTACATTCAAAGTCATGGACCTATAATAATCCTGCTAAAACTTTGTTTGGCCACATCGTTATATCCTGATAAATATTGAGAAATGATACTTGTGTTCGGAAAAGTTTAGGTTTAGGGTTTAGGGTTTAGCAGTTTTATCTCAGGTCTTGAAGGTAATTGGCGGATGGAGAATTGGTTTTTTGTCGTTATGGAAACCTAAATGTTTTGAAGGCCCATTAAATAAAAGTCATTCGAAGATGATTTGCAAAAATGTTGTATGAATTATGAAACAATTTGGGACCTATGATGTAAACTTTTATTTCGAATGAATGTATTTAAAAACGTCTCTTTTCGAGTCGTTTTCTATGCTTGATTTGTTATATTATGACATAGCACCTCAAATGACCCTTCCGCTGAGAAAAATGAAAATGGGGGTGTTACAGATTGGTATCAGAGCTTAAGTTATAGAGAACAAAAGATTTTCAAAAAAAATGAACGAAAGGATTTTTGAAATCTTTTAACTATAACTGTGCAAGCGAAATCTCCGAATTACCGATGGACAAGAATGAGAAGGATTTATTTATCGATATATATATATATATATATATATATATATATATATATATATATATATATGGAAAAATATATATGTTATAATATGAAATTTTCATTTATTTGAATATAAATGTTAATTATGTAATTATTTAATACTAATACGAGATATTTATACGACGCAGATTGTCATGGAGAACCCTAATCATCTTAACGAGCCGAACGAAGCTATTCCCGAAATGAACCCAATTGTTCCCGAGCCGAACCAAGTTGCGGATATCCATGATCCCAACAAAATGGTTGACATTCCCGATGATATTGATTGGGTTGATTATGACGATGAGGATCTAGAAGAAGATCCTAAAGAAGATCCCGAGGAAAACCCCGAGGAAGATGTTGATGTTGAGCTCGAGGATGATGCTGAGTTGATATTTCCTTATGAGGTGGAGGGTGACAAAACCCCGCCACCTGGAGATGTGTCATCCGATTCTGAGTCAGAGGACGAGGAGATTGATGTTGCACCCGAGGTTGATGTTGCACCCGAGGTTGATGTTGCACCCGAGGTTGATGTTGCACCCGAGATTGATGTTGCACCCGAGGCTACTGTTGGGACTTCTACCCAAAAGCCTTATGTTATTCGTGACTTTCCGAGGGGCTTATATGAGGTAGGAGAGTCATCTTCTGCTCGTGACTCATCATATGTTGGTGGATTGGCACCTTGGGCTTTGAGACGTGATTTGGAGACGTCCCGTGCACGAGCTAGACTTACGGAGGCTGAGTTGAGTACAAACCAAACTAAGATTGCTCTTCTCAAATCCAAGAATAAAATCGGGGAAAAAGAAAGGGAGTTACTTAATCATGATTTGGAGAATGTCGAGCGTGCTTTGGGTAATGTTCTCGAGAGGGTGTCGGTATTGGAGAACGGGGAGAATGCCACATTGAAGAAAAGATTGGCTGAGACTGAGACTAAGTTGGCGTGGGCTTGTATGGAGCGTGATATTGCTGAGAGGAGGTTGCATGAGTCCCGAGTGTGGAATAAGATGTTCTACTTGGATATGGTTCGTATTGGGGCTGTTCCGAAGCCGCCATCTGATGATGAAGACACTGAGCGTCCGAGAAAGAAATCGAAGAACTCTACTTCTGATGGGACCAAAGGACCTTCCGAGCCACGTGGACCACCTAGTTACTCTTAGTAGAT
>BQNB010139182.1:4043-17594 GCA_026074375.1 Tanacetum coccineum
GCTTTGACCAATTAGCAGTACAAACTTCTTCAACTAGCAGTATTAAGTTTCCTTGACAGTACTAACTTTGTGCTGGCAGTACTAACTCCTTTAATACTGTTGGCAGTATTAAGTCATATGAAGATTTATTCCTAACAGTAGGGGAGATACCGGGAATTTTGGATACTTTAGGGATGTAGGATTTAGTAAGGGATATATCGGTGGAAGTAGCTCTTGGCATTTTGTCACCTAAACAAGTTATCAACAACATAAAATGTAAAAATAAAAAAAATAAAAAAATTATACTAAATAAAATGAATACTAGTCTCGGATTATTATTCTTACTATGGGTTTTCTTTAGAAGGCTGTAACATCGGTTGTGAGCCGGCAAGATACAACAAACTATTAATCAGGTTAAGAGCTTATGGGAGAAAAAGCGACAAATTACACACATGAGCTCTTAAGATTTCCAAATAATCCTTGTTTAGCATCCAACTCATACTTAACACTATCATTTTTCGTTCTTCGCGAATATTCGCGAACGCTTAGTCTAAAAGTTAAGGAACAAGCTAGAGCTCAACACGCTCGATCGAGTCAAAATTTACTCTTATTCTACCCAGCAGGAAAGTCAAAATTGTGACAAAACACTTATTTTATTTTTGAATTTTTTTTAAATTTTTTCATTTTTTTGAAATTTTGGTGGTAAAAACAGGATTACGTGAGAAACAACGGCTGCAGGCATAATCAAATCGAAGATCCCCCCCATACTAGAATGAAACATTGTCCTCAATGTTTTACGAAGGGTCTCTACGTAAATCCTAAGCCGTTTATTAAGTATGCTTAAAGATAAACGTTAGTCGATAAGATTTGGATATCGGATTCCCAAATGAAGCTGAGGACTTGAAGCTCTTGTGATCGAAGGACAAAACCGCGAGCACGAGAGGCTTCAAAAATCCGGGACATCCTGGACAATACAACACAAAACACAAAACATGGAAAAGGAAAAAGGCGAGCTTCCTCACAACAAAAACACTTATTCATTACTATGTAACATAACTACGGATAAGCTAGGATAAGCATGGGGTGCCTCCCACGAAGCGCTTGTTTAGGGTCACTAAGCTTGACCCAATCCCCGAATTCATTTGTCCTTGGGGAAGGTTTGGAGATCCGAGACAACCAATTTTGGTACGTCCCCTCCAAAGTAGTGCTTAAATCGATGACCATTTACTTTGAAGCTTGGCCTGGAGTTTTGGGATAACTCAACGGTGCCATATGGAAAGACTTGAACAATGGTAAATGGTCCTGACCAACGGGATTTCAACTTACCCGAGAACATCTTCAATCTAGAGTTAAAGAGGAGGACTTGATCACCGACGTTGAAAACGCGGTTTTTGATCTTGGCGTCATGGATTCTCTTAGTTTTCTCCTTGTAAATCAAAGAATTCTCATAGGCATGATCACGCAGTTCATTTAATTCATTGAGTTGAACTTTGCGTTGATCTCCTGCGGTCTTGAGATCAAAGTTTGCATGCTTAAGGGCCCAGTAGGCTTTGTGCTCCAACTCAATCGGCAGATGACATGCCTTTCCATATACAAGCTTGTACGGAGTGCACCCGATGGGTGTTTTGTACGCTGTACGGAAGGCCTAGAGAGCGTCATCCAGTTTGCCTGACCAAGAGGCACGATTTTCGCCCACTGTCCTTTCAAGAATTCTTTTTAAGCCACGATTTGATACTTCAACTTGCCCACTTATTTGTGGGTGATACGCGGTGGAGAGACGATGAGTGACTCCGTATTTAAGCATGACCTTTGCAAACTGGTCATTGCAAAAATGTGTTCCACGATCACTGATGATGGCACGGGGGGCACCAAATCTGGCAAAGAGAGATTTAAGAAATTTGCAAACTACTCGGGCGTCGTTGGTGGGGAGCGCCTTTGCTTCAACCCATTTCGACAGGTAATCGACAGCCACAAGTATGTATTTGTTTCCTTTTGATGATGGGAATGGTCCCATGAAGTCTATGCCCCAAACGTCAAAGATTTCACAAACTTGGATGGAATTTTGAGGCATCTCATCCCTTTGTGAAATTTTTCCTTGTCGTTGGCACGAGTCACAATTTTTAACCAACTCGTGTGCATCCTTGTAAATTGTAGGCCAAAAGAATCCGGCATCAAAGACCTTTTTGGCGGTGAGATTTGCACCGTGATGTCCCCCGGTGGGTCCATTGTGGCAAGCTTCGAGAATGTCGAGAGCTTCTTTGCCGTGCACACACCGCCGGATCATTTGATCCGCACAGATTTTGAACAAGAAGGGGTCATCCCAGAAGTAGTGTTTGACATCTTTGAAAAACTTGTTTTTCTGTTGGGATGACATTCCCTTGACAATGAAATTCCCCGCATGGTAGTTTGCGAAATCTGCAAACCATGGGGTATTATCAACACGAAGAGCAACCGATCCAAGAGTTTCGAGAGGGAATGTTTCCGTGATTTCCTTGTTCTCGAGTTTATCTTGATGAGGGTTCTCAAGTCTGGAAAGATGATCGGCGGCCAGATTCTCTGCTCCTTTTTTGTCTCGTATGACGACATTAAATTCTTGGAGCAAAAGGATCCACCGCATCAATCTTGGCTTAGCATCTTTCTTGGCGAAAAGATACTTGATAGCAGAATGGTCGGTATACACTATGCTCTCAGACAAAACAAGATACGACCGAAACTTCTCAAAAGCGTACACTACCGCAAGTAATTCTTTTTCGGTCGTAGTGTAGTGTGCTTGAGCTTCAGTCATGGTTTTGCTGGCATAGTGAATTGGTTGGAAATGCTTGTTTTTTCGTTGCCCTAGGACTGCCCCAATTGCAAAATCACTTGCATCACACATTAGTTCGAAGGGCAAGTCCCAGTCGGGAGCAATAAGAATGGGAGCCTCTGTCAATTTTCTTTTAAGTGTATTAAAGGATTCGATACACTCTTTTGAGAAGAAAAATGGAGTCTCTTTTTCAAGCAGGTGAGTCATTGGGCGGGCTATTTTTGAGAAGTCTTGTATGAAACGTCGGTAAAAACCGGCATGCCTAAGAAAACTTCGGACACCTTTCACAGTAGTCGGGTGAGGGAGCTTGGCGATAACGTCAACTTTAGCTCGGTCGACCTCAATTCCCGACTTGGAGATTTTGTGTCCAAGAACAATGCCTTCTTTTACCATGAAATGGCTTTTCTCCCAGTTTAGGACCAAATTGGTGTCTTCACACCGTTTTAACATTTTGTCCAAATGGGATAGGCATGTAGAGAAAGAATCCCCGAAGACTGAAAAGTCATCCATAAACACTTCCATCGTTTTTTCGATCATGTCGTGGAAGATTGCCATCATACATCGTTGAAACGTGCCAGGTGCATTGCATAGCCCAAAAGGCATGCGGCGATAGGCAAATGTTCCGTATGGGCAAGTAAAGGTTGTCTTTTCTTGGTCCTTCGGGTCTATGGGAATCTGGAAATAACCTGAAAAGCCATCGAGGAAACAATAGAATTGGTTTCCCGCGAGTCTTTCGAGCATTTGGTCCATGAAGGGAAGTGGGAAGTGGTCCTTTCGGGTAGCCTCATTCAACTTTCTATAGTCAATGCACACTCTCCACCCTGTGACCAATCGAGTCGGTATAAGATCATTTTCATCATTTTTGACGACGGTCATGCCACCCTTTTTCGGTACACAATGCACCGGGCTTACCCATGGACTGTCAGAGATCGGATAAATTAATCCGGCGTCAAGAAGTTTTTCAACCTCTTTCTTGATGACGTCATGGATTTTCGGATTACCCCGCCTTGATGTTGAACTGATGGTTCATATCCTCTTCCATAAAATTTTGTGGGTATAAAACTCTGGGTCCAATCCCTTAATATCTGAAAGTTATCCAAGCGATGGCTTGCTTGAAGTGACTTCTCACCAAGAATCAGAGCGAAGACCCTTTATCCTCATTCTTAAAATCTTTTGCACAATCTGACGGTCAACTAGTCGTTACCCTCCAAAATGCATATTCTAAAAGAGTTTTAAAGTGGGACTCTTTGTAGGTTTCAACCTCAGGGGGCTCATTAACTGAAGATTTTTCATTGTTTGCACCACAAATTTTAAGATCTTTTCCTGATATCCCGGAAAATAGTTTCCTTGATTTGGGAGGTGGGTGGTGATGGACACTTATTAAAGAATTGCTTCGAGAGAAGAATTCCCCAATCTAAGTGTCATAATACGTTGGATCAATTCGGTAAAGTTGGATAATCCTCTATAGCAAAAAAGAGTCTGCTTCTTTGAAAGGGGAAAAATCACTTCCCCGAAAGTAGAGTTACAGTCGGAGATGAAGTAGAAACGACTGGAACATAGTAATGAGTGAGGATTGCCCCACTCGAGATCATATTTGTGAGAATCCAAGAACTTCTGAGAGTATTCTCACAAGCCATATCATGACGTCAGTTCGGTTTGCCGTCACTATGATTGTAAATTAGTCCGTTATTTCGAAGTGGTCCAATTAAATTTGATGGCCTCTCTGCCAACACGAAGGGTTATTTCACCTTCCGTATACAACTATCAATGCACGCATTGGTCCTTTAAGAAACTCCTCCCGACTTAAAGTACTCGTTGTCTGGCCTCAAAATCTACGACCACAAAATCTGCGGAATCTTGGAACTTTCCCCCCGTTACATAGACGTCTACGGCGATACCGATCGGTTTAGAGATTGAACGTCCGCAAGTTCTAGCGTCATGGCCAGGTCGGGGTTAGTTTTGGGAAGGGAGAGAGAATTTTCCATACGGATATGGCATATAGATTAATGCTTGCGCCAAGAACGACAAGGCATTGTCATGTAGTAATCCCGGAAAATACACATGGAATAAAGAAATCGGCCAGTCTCCAAGTTTTTTTAGGTAATCTTGTTGAGGATGACCTGCTGAGCAATTCTCGTTCAATGGAGTTCTAGCCATTTCACTCAACTTTTCTTTGTTTCCGATTAAAGTTTTTAGAGTCGAGGCGAATTTTGGCATAAGCATCAAGGCATCCGTAAAGCTAATTTCGAAACTCAAATCTCTAAAGATTTCATAGAATTTCTCAATTTGGTCATTAGCTTTTTCACGGTGCCTTTCATCATTTCTTCTTGAAGGAAATGGAATTGATGTTTTTTGGTTAGGCACGGGAGCATTTATGGGCTCAGAGATTGATTCATGATAGACAACAGCGACAACCGGAGGTTGGACGTCATCGGTGCTTCCGTTATTAGCAGGATGCATCATGTCCTTTGTGACCTCGGTCTCACGTTCCATTACTTTAGGAGAAGTAATAGGAATCGTGGGTCCTTTGTAAGCAACACCACTTCGAGTGGTAATACCTTTCAAGTCCTCCTTCGGGTTAGTAACCGTGTTACTTGGGAGAGTTCCCGTACCCGAAGATGAAGCGGTATTGGCATTCACGAATTTGGAGAGCATGTCTGTTAAATTGGCTATTTGATTTTGTAAACCTTGGCCCTGATTTTGCATATTCTCATACCACATCATTAGCCATAACAAAATTTCTCAAATCGGTCCTTTGAAAACACCTTGCACTTTCTGAGCAAGAGCGTTGATAAGGTTTTAGCTTGGTAAACTGGTAGATTGACTAGTCCGGAAGGGGTTGATACACTGTCCTTGGTAGAAGTTATTTCCACGTTTTTTGATTGAATTGGTTTCCTACGATTTGGATTTTGAAATTATTTCCTTGATTCTGATTGAAACGGTTTTGATTATTTTGAATCGGAGGAAAACCAGGAGGTCGGATTTGGTTTGCAACCATCGGAGGTCTAAAATTTGTATTGCCTTGATTAAAATTGGCTGCAGCAGCTTGTGAAACGTACTCTTGAATGTTGTCCTGATAAATGTTTACCATTTGTGGCTGGAAAATTTCTATACTAAATGAGGCACCTCCACAATTTATCACAACTTCTGCTCACCGGCATTTTACTGGTGCGGGACTTGGCTTTTTGTTTCGACAAGCATTAGTCTTCATCGATGTTCTTAAGTTTAGAAACTTCGGTTGTAAGAGCAGCAACATCTGGTGAAATTCCGGGAGTAGATGAATTTGAACTCACTTTGGCAACGACTGCCTTGTTTTATGAATTACGAACCTTGGATTTACTGTTGATAATTCTCAAGCATTCACGAGGCATCTTATCCAAAAAGTTTTCACCCGCATCAGAATTTAATGAATCTTGATCATTAACATTCAAAGCATTGTAAAACGTATCTAGCTGATGTAATCAGAAATCCGAGAGTGTCAATGCTCGAAGAAGGTCATTAAATCGATCCCAAGCCTCATAAAATGATTCGTCAAATCTTTGTTGAAATCTCGTGATTTCATTTCGAAGATTTGTCGTTTTTGAAGGAGGAAAGAATTGATTAATGAATTTTGAAACAAGATCATCCCATGTCAAAATTGAACGAGGGGGTTCTTTTTTAGCCAAATCCGGGCTGAACCTTCCAAGCGAAAACCAGAAAAAGCATAATCTTAATTGACGTGCATGGGATAGTCGAAATCAACATCGTTGAGGTGACTTATTGAAATAACTGATATGAGCATGGGATCCTCTTTATCATTCCGAAAAACTTTTTTGTTTTGAACAAGATTGATCAAAACATGCTCAACTCAAACTTAGCATTGATTTCAGAATTAACAATTGCATCCTTATACCCCTCGGAGAGTGCTTGGAGGCAATTGAGCCCATAGTCCGGTTATCAGCCATCGATCTATGGAGGACCTGAATTTTAATTGGTTTCTTCAAGATTAAATGGTCCCAACAACAGCAGTGTGGGGCGTTGTTTGTTGTTGACGGGTGAAGATATACAAGATTGAGAACAAGTAGTGCGCATCACTAAAAATATAAAAGAAAATTTACAACTAATTTTTTTGTTTCTTTTTGGTTTTTTTTTTTTTTATTATCAAAAATGAATTCACAATTATTTAATAACGGACAACGAAATAAAACAACTTAAACCTAAAAACGCCAAGCTTCTCGGTAAAGCTCTTTAAAAACAAAACGCACAAAGGAGCGAGAATAGAAAGCGCGAAGCTATTAAAAACCTTTTTTACTTTGGGTCGTAGTTCCAAGGAACAAACCCGCCTTATACCCCCTCTTTGAGTTTGTTTATCTTTTAAAATAAAAGTGAACCGTACCTCGCTAGTGACACAAAAGGTAAGTTATTTTGATTCTTTGGTTTAGGGAACTTATAAATGGATAAATACTTTCAGTTGAAAGTATTAATGTTGGTGTTACTTTTACCCAACTGATTGAATTTTATTGATATATTAAAAACAATGTTTTTATCTTTATGGGGGGTTTTTTTTTGTTTTTCTTAAATGATAATTATACAAAAAGAAATGAAAATATTTTTGTACTTTTAGGTTTTTTATAAAGCAAAAAAACTTCAAGAATGAAGATCTTCGAAAAACTAAGTTTCAAACAGGTATCGGATATTCGACACAGCCTAACAGCCTCCCCGGCAGCGCGCCAAACAAATTGATTAGAATTTAAATAGACCTTTAATATATATCAAATAAAAAAGTATATATAATAAGGATAATCAAAAAATAATCAATGAAATCCGAGGAGTATAGAATATTCTCGGGTCGTTTATCCCCAACGAGGCTGGACTTGAAAATCGATACAGTCGGAAAGTTGGAGTTTGAATGGTATAAATGATTAAAAGGATTAGAAAGCTAAGTTATCTACTAATATGCAAAAACGATTAAGCAAAACCTAAAAATATGAATAAAACAAAAAAAGAAAACGAGGATCAACGAGCCCCGAACAAGGAGTCAAAAACCTAAATTCTTAAAATTATACCTTAAAAGATGTTTTTACTTCTAATCTACTCTATGTGACTAAATATGAAGAATAAAAAAGACTATACTAAAAACAGAGTTAAAACGAGCTTAAAAAATGAGAAAACAAAAAACGGGGTAGAAACCCATTCTTTAAAAAGTAAAATTTCGCAAAAACGACCCTATGAAAGATTTTCTATTTTTTCTAAGTGAAAACTGATAAAATAAAATTTTCTAAAAAAGAAAAATATTTTTTTGATTTTTATTTAATTTATTATAATATAAAAACCGTTTAAAGTTAAATAAAATGATAAAAAATACAAACGATTATAAACAAGATCTAAAAAATACAGAAAAATAAGTAAACACTATAAATATCCTATGAAAAATCTAAAATGTAAAAGACATCTTATAAATAATGTTTGTATATAATCTTAAAAGTTGGTTGTGTGTGCATAATAGAGCTAAAGTGGGTCTTATATATTTATAATAGAAAGACCTCTGACCGTAAGAGCTATTGAAGCACAGCGGATAGATGTTTTGTTATAAAAGTGATCGGTAATGGGGTTGAGTTCCCCGAGATTGAGTCTTGCCACTCGGGGTCTCCCCTAATCCCCAACACTTTTTATTTCTCATTTTTTTTACAACGTTTTGAGAAAGCTAAAATAAAGCAACTTTAAAAAAGAAATTTTTTGTAACATAACAAATTAAGCAAGAAAAATAAGCAAAAGAAAGAGTCAGTTACTTTTAGTGCTAAATCATAAGGAACAAGAACTATCTTAACTGTTTGGCAATCTAAGCCACTAATAAGCAATCTAAAGAAGCTTATTTCTCCTTTTGGGTCGTAGTTCCTTGGAACAACCCTCCTTATACCCACTTTTTAGTTTGTTTAACTTTTCGAGGTGAGCCGTACGTCGTAAGAGACACAAATGACAAGTTTTTAAATCTTTTGTTCGAGTTGGGAACCAACAAGTTCACTGGAAGTTATTATGATAATACCTCAATTGAGAATATTATATTTTGGTATTTTTACCAATTTGTGAATTTTATTTCTTTTTTATGGACAATGTTTTTATATTTTTGGTTTTTTTTATGATAATTATACTAATAAAAGAAAATGAAAAATATTTTTGTACTTTTTATATTTTTATAGAAGAAAAATATTCACAGATTCAAACACAAATTGTCAAACGTAACGATAATCGTTTTTAGCCTCCCCGGCAGCGGCGCCAAAAATTGATTCGATGATAATATATAAGCAAACACTCAACCAATTACCTTTGCACAAGGAATGGTTAAAAGTTCACCAAAATAAAATATATATGTAGCCGGAAGTATGAGTTCCCGGGTCGTTATGTCCCAACGAGGCTTGAATGGAAAATCGAATGACGGATTGATGATTGATGTTTGAATATGACAATGATATGATGAGGCACTAACACTACTAAGTAAATACACGAGAAGAGAAGTAAGGAAAATAAGCTAGAGCAGGCTTGAAGCTAGAAATGGTAAAAACACTTAAAACTTTTACTCTAAGACAGAAATAAGCTCAAATAAACTTAAGACAAATCAAATAAGCTAAGCTAACTCTAAATAAGCAAATTCAAAAAGCAATTAAGCTAAATTAAGCAAGGAAACTCAGCAGTACTAACAACAGTACTAACAGTATTAACTAACAGTACTAACTTGGAGTTAGTACTGCTAGCTTTAAGTTAGTACTGCTAGCTTTAACAAAACACAATGAAACAAGAAATAAGCAAATAAGCTAAAACAGATATTTAACTATCCCTAATAAGCACTCAGGCATAAGAATAAGCAACTAGAATAAACTAGAATGGCAAATAAGCTAAAAAGCTACAAACTGATACACTATTGAAAATACTTTGAAAAGGAAAATAAGCTTAAATAAGCTTACTCCTAAAAACAGTAAAGGAAAATGGTTTAATCTACTCTAAAAAGCTAAGGAAATCTTAAATAAGCAGAAATAATAAGCTGATAAGCTAAAATGAACCACCAGTACTAACAGTTTTAACTAACAGTACTAACTTGGAGTTAGTACTGCTAGTGTTGAGTTAGTACTGTTACCTTTGAAATCCAAGAAAATGAACTAGCAGTACTAACTTGGAGTTAGTACTGCTTGTTCAAAACAGCCCTTAAAATTTCCAAAAATCATTTTTATTTCAAACTGATTAAAAACAGATTATCAAATAACAAATTAAAACACTTATAAGCAAATTTCAATCAATAATAAGCACTTAAATAAGCTGAATTAGTCTAACAGTATTAACTCATAACTAACAGTATTATCAAATGAACTAACAGTACTAACTAAGAAAGCGATACAAACTATTTTTAAACTAACAACTAAGCAAGTTAAGCACTAAACATACTGATAAAGCACAAATAAGTAAACATAAGCAACAAATAAGCACTATAAGCAGTTCTGTAGTAAATAAAAATAATAAGAAAAAGAGAGAGACTTACAACACCCTTGCTCAAAACAGGGTCAAACCAAGAATCTACAAGCTCTAGCTTGCATAAAACAAGCTAGTGAGAGTCCATAAGCCCATCCAGAACTGGCTTATCATCCAATAAATAAGCTGTGGTGTATTGAGAGTGATTTTTGTGATTTTCTCTTAACTACTTAACTTTTTAGTTTTACTTAATGAAAACAGCTTATAAATAAGCTGTACTGATAGCTTTTTGAACACAAAAACAACACAATTAAGAAACTTGGCATTTGTAAATTAACTTAAAACCTCAAATTGCATTGAAACTTGAAAGTGTTACAAAGCTGAAAGTAAAAAGCTATAAATGATTTAGAATAAGCTGAGTTATATTAAAATTTAAGCTAAGATTAAAAACTAACTAGTTAAAACTTCGATGCCTCAAAGGCTTACAAAAAGCTCTATTTATAGCCGAAGTCTTCATCTCTTGGACTTGCAGCTTGTGCTTCTTTTGTGAGAGCAAAAACTAAGTGTGCTTGTTGTGTGAGGGGATTCTCAAGCAAATCCCAGCCTTCAATTTCTTTTGTGCTTCTTTGGAGTCAATCTCAGCCATTGAAAATACTTGGGAATGGTGTGGGATTGCCAACATGGCACTTATACAGCTGGGGGGGGGGGGAAATAGTAGGGTGGTTGAAATGATTTTGGCTAGGGTGTCGAGTGGTTTTGCAGGGCAGGAGGTATGGGACGACATCCAAGTTGTAACTGGGATTTGTTGGGGCGGGAAAGAAGGCTTTTGGGGAAGTAGGCAGTTTTGTCCCCTCAAGTTATATAACTTGAATGCAATCTTTGCCCGGTTTGCAATTTTGACCCTTGTCTTTTAATTCTTGTAATACAACTTGAGGTTTGGTAATTTTTAGTCCCTCAAGTTGTATTTTCTTCACTTGGTTGACCTTTGACTTTGTCCTTTCCATTCCGTGCTTGGTTTTGTTTGGTTTTGGCTTTCTTTTTGGTCCTGCTCTTGAATATCCGTTCCTGCACAATACAAATGCAAAACATACAAATACGATGTATTTTGGTACGTTTTTAGTCATTTAAGTCCGTTTTTAATGGAAAATGGTATGTGTCATTAAGCACATACCAGTCTTCCACTTGCGTTTATATGTTCTGATATGACACCATAACGTAACTCTTGGTCTCTTTATCGGAGCGGGATGTTACAATGAGACTATAACTCATCCACTCTGGACACCGAGGGGTTTAAAGGCTTGTTGCATACGCTAAATGCAACCGTGATGCCTATGAAAGTGTGCTTTTGTATTTTACGATTTTCGTAGTTTTGTTTGCAGATTAAATAAATTAGTGGAGCTTGGATGGTGATGATGCTTATCACTTAGGGATGTGATATATTTGGATCAGTATATTACATGTGGTAGAATACACATGCTTGGCGTTTCGTTTAGCACCGTATCTTTTAGAATTCAACCAATCACTTATGAGCCCCGGGAAGTTTCGTTTCTTTTATATTTATTTTTCCCACTTGTCCTACTCTTTAAGTTACTGTCTAAATTACGCATAATGCTCAACTTAAGTGTGGAGGAAAAAATGAATTGAAAATTTAGACTAATTATTAAAACTTTTGCTCTCTGTAATCTAAAAATCTAATCTTGTTTTTAAATTCTTTTGCCACTTAGGTTAATAAATTAGAATAAAACGTAGTAAAAAATAATAAAAAATAAATAAAATTTTGAAATCAGAGATGTGTCCCTATTGATAGAGCAGATCTGACTCGGGATCGATAACATTACTTGCGCATTTATACCAATCACCCAAAAAAATGTAAGGTTTAGATCTTAAGGAATTCAGGTATCCATCTTTGATACCTAAGAAAATTTTTGCCTTTAGCTTTATTGAGTTAAGGTTTGAATGCAATTGCAAGTGTCTTGTTTGTCACCTTTTCTGGAGCATTGGTATCGGTTTAAAAATTATATGAGTGTGCTGGTTATTTATTGATTCTAGAACTTGTGCTTGAAATCATTACGAGACCGCAGTAAGATCACGTTCGTGTGATAGAGGTATTTTTAAGTGATAAAGAGGCAACTTAGGATTTAACCCACATAGACATTCCATGTCATATAATTTATTCTTTTAGCTAATTACACTGATTAGCTAACCATCCAAATAAAACTCTTCTGTTAGCACTCATCTTTAGTGCTAAATACCCCTACTTTAACTTCTGAGCCATTCTATTCATTTTTCTCGTCCAGAAAAAATAATATAAAAAAATATAACCTTTAGCCTAACCTTACCCCTTGTCAAAAAAAATATAACCTTTGCTCGCGCTTTGTTATGAGGGTTGTTCCATTTCAATGAAGTTGAAGGTTTAAAACTTTGTTTTTTGTATTTTTTGTGGTGTACACTTATATTAAGTGTGGAAGAATTGTTTGTTGTGCGAAAATGGAGTGAAAAAAAGATGAAGAAAAAAAAGTGATAAAAAAAATTGAAAAAAGAAAAAAAAAGAGAAAAAAAAAGTGATGAATAAGAGTTGGATTGTAGTTGGCATTTGCGACGTATTGATATATTATATTTGTGCCGGTTTGATTATATTATAATAACAAATTAATAAATCTTAAAACAATATAAACCTGTCCTTATTTACCGAGTGGTCCAAAAATAAAAGGAAGTTTAGTGAAACATTACTAGTATCGATATTTATAAAAATATCCGACATATGACCTTATTTTCGTTATAAAAAACGTTTCCCATTTTTAAAAAACACAAATTTTTTCCCCTTTTTATCAAAACTACGTCGTGCAATATACTCGCAGTGATCAATATATAAAACTAGACGAGATCAAATAATAATATAACACATTTATTTAAAACCATTAACCAACCATTTAATCCCGTCTTATATTTATAAAATCATAGGATATATTTATTAATAGGTTTATATAAATCAAACACACCCTAAAGGCTGTTTTCTGCTCACCCAAACACATCTCTTATGTTTTTTTGCTCACCCAAACACATCCTTATAGTTTTCCTGCTCACTCAAACACATCCTTATAGCTGTCACGCAGCCAAACACTCCTGTTTGGTGTTATCCAGCAAACCAAACACCCCTGTTGGCGTTAACTGCCAAACCAAACACACCCTAGTGGTTTCCTGCTAAACCAAACGCACCCTTAGTGCTTTTCTGCACAACCAAAAGCACCTTTAGTGCTTTTCTGCACAACCAAATGCACCCTTAGTGCTTTTTTGCTCAACCAAACGCACCCTTAGTGCTTTTCTACACAACC
>BQNB010139183.1:2172-17594 GCA_026074375.1 Tanacetum coccineum
ATGTATCATTTCCCCGGTAACGGGTACTGGAATCGATACCGGTACTGAAATCACGTCCAGTACCAATACCGGTACCCACTTTTACGTTCAGTAAAAAAAACTTTACCACCAATTTGGTACCGAGCTCATTCCTACCATAAACCATCTCAGTCTCTTTGTTCTTCAACTTGTATTGCTCTGGTTGATTCATGTTTCATCATATTCCTCTTTCTGATTTACCTCACATACTCAATAAGTAATCTTCATTTTACCTTTGTTTTCCAATCCACTTAAAACGAAAAGGGAATCTAGAATGACAGAGGTAACTAATAAGCTTGTTGAACAAGTTGTGGACTCATTGCTAACTAAGGTTAAAAAAGAGATCGGTTTTACGTGGAATTGCAAGGAAAATGTTGACAAGTTAAGGAGTGAAAAAGAAAAGCTTAAGAGTATGATGATGAGGGTTCAACAACGAATAAAAGCTGCTAATGATAAAGGAGATAAACTCCGAGATGGTGTGCAAAAGTGGGTTGATGAGGCGGATGCTACGTCAAACCGAGGCAGAAGGATTTACTTCAAGAAGATGTGATGCCAAGAAGACGTTCTTCAAATTTTGCCGATGTGTGTCATACTTGATCACCTACGGCACTAAACGGTAAGGAGGCGGACAAACAAGGTTTCACCAAATCTATTGAACAACACCAAAAAAGATGGCGCAGCATAGTGAAAGCGTTGTCTCACATTCTACTTTTCGCCCGGAATCTTAGAGCTCTATCAAAGGAAGAATCTTAATGAACTTGATACCCATGAGTCAGCTCTTGAAAATGTCATTAAGGCCATCGAAGATGAAAGCATACAACTCATTGGAATCTATGGAACGGGAGGTGTAGGAAAGACTACACTAGCAAAGGAAGCAGCTGCAATGGTGAAGCACCTATTTGATCTTGTTGTATTTGTATCTGTCTCACAATCCGTGAATGCTACACATATTAGAACAGGTGTTGAAGTTGCAGCAAAGCGAATAATGAGGGGTGAAGATATTCTAATAATCCTAGATGACGTGTGGAGGGAACTAAAGCTAGATGAAATGGGCATCCCATTTGGAACTGACTACCCGAATTGTAAGATTTTGTTAACGTCTAGAAAGAGCAGCGTGTGTGGGGCAATGAATGCTGGGAGAGTAATTTGCGTAGATACTTTGCCAATAAGAGAAGCGTGGATCTTTTTCAAACGTGTGGTCGGTGAAAAAGTAGAGACCGATGCCAAATTGAAGCAAGTTGCAATGAATGTTGCTAAAGGATGTGGTGGATTGCCACTAATCCTTGAAGTTGTAGGAGAAGCTTTGAAAAACGAAAGAATCATGGAATGGGAAGCCGCCCTTGATAGATTACAAAAACATGCAACTCCGGATATTGATCCAAATGTAAGATTAGCATTTGCTCATTTAAAGCTAAGCTATGACTACCTTGAAAGCAAAGAAGTGAAATCATGCTTCTTATTGTGTAGCATGTTCCCAGAAGACTATGACATTTCATTAGAAACTTTGGCATTTTATGGGGTGGGTTTGCAGTTTTTCAAAGACCTCGATAGTTTGGAGGATGCAAGAAATAGAGTTCGACTTGCTGTGAAAATCCTCAAATCCTCTTGCTTGTTATTGGATGCGAAAGATGAATTTACAACCAAAATGCATGATATTGTTCGTGAAGTGGCGTTGTTAATTGCTTCCAAAGATAATAACAAATTTTTGGTGAAGGCTGGGAAAGATTTGAAAGAATGGGAACCAAGAAATGGAAGTATGGAAAGCTACACAGGTATCTCACTCATGGAAAATGATATTTGTAAGCTTACAGTTGGTCATGAGCTTAAAATCCCACTCCTCAATATTTTTCTCTTGCAAAAAAATCTTAAGTTGTCAGAAATTTCTGAGGAATTCATTCTAGCCGTGAAAGAAGTTAGAGTTATCGATTTTGAGTATAACAACATCACTTCGCTCCCCAAATCACTTAAACGGCTTACAAGATTATGTATGCTTAATCTTGGTGGAAATAGATTTCTCCGTGATGTTTCTATACTTGGGGAGCTCACGCTCCTTGAAATTCTAATTCTCAATGGTACTGGAATTAGAGAAATTCCTAAAGAGATTGGAAAATTAGTCAATTTAAGACTGCTTCATGTTGAATATTGTCTTGGTCTATCTCATATTGCACCAGGTGTACTTTCAAAGCTTCGTTGGTTGGAAGAGTTGCATATTGGATACTACCCGGTGGAAAGGGGGAATCGTAACGGTCTTGTGGAGATATATGAATTGTCGAAGCGCGCATTTCTAAAATTAAGTGTCCCGCATATATATCTTTCTCCCAGAGGTGATTTTTTGGCAAAGTTGAACGCATTTTACATTAAAATAAGTCACGGTGTTGTTAATTCTCATATGATTTCACGTGATAGAAAAACTCTGCTTCTCGAAAAGCAACACATTGATATATCAGACTTATCGCAGGTCAAAAAGTTGACTGAGGTAAGTAATGTTATAAAAGTAAACATTATAGGAAGTAATGATTATAATAATCTAATGCCTATGATGTACTCTGAGGGTTCCGGTTTAAAGTTTATTTACGTAAGTAAGTGTCACGAACTTTTGTGTTTGTTGGACTCAAGGGTTTTGGATGAGATGCAACCTTTTAATCCATCTAAAACCCATGAAGGGGTGAAAGAGAAAAGAAAGTTTCTTTCAGAAGTGGAACACCTCGAGTTACTTGATTTGAGTTGTTTGAATGTGATATTGCGTTGTCCAGATCAATATATAAGCCTTATCAACTTGGTGAACCTTGTGATTAATAATTGTCCCAAGTTAGAAAAGCTACTCAATGTTGGTGTAGCACAAGGGCTTGTCAAACTGCAAAAGCTAGAAATTGTTAAATGCAAAAGTCTGAAGGAAGTAATCTCGGACGGGGATGAAGAAACAACTATTGGTGAAATTGTGCTGCCTTGCCTTGCCGAGATTGTCCTATCTGATTTGAACAATCTTGAGAGCTTCTTCCCTGGGAATGCGATCATCAAATATCCTTCTTTGGTAAAGGTGGAGATCAAAGATTGTAATAGACTGAAAAATTGGGGTTATGGAACCCATGATACACCCAACCTCCAGTTTATCAATAATACAAAAGCAAATGGTTCTATAGTAGACGGAATTTTGGCGAAATACAAAGAGGTACGAAAAACACATAAATTCCGTATAAACTATGGAGTGCAGAGTTTTATAACTTGAAGTCTAAGTCAAATGTTTGCTAACTTTTTTTTCTTTTACAGGATGAGTTATGGAGAGTGGAAGTGTTTCAAAAGGTACTTTACATTATATTACATTACATATCGATAAAACTAAGCGACTGGCATCACAGTTTGCTTTTAGTTGACAAAATTATTATGATTGTTTTTAACTAAAGTTCAGTCTTGCTTCTTTTCAATCTAATTTTAAAAAATGTTCTTTAGATTTTTTAGACATGATTTTTCTTGTTTCGATTACAGATACAAGCTATGAAGGACCTCTATCTACATGATTTGAATGACATACACCAGAAAGTTCTTGGCAAATTGCAGAAAGTAAGTTAGTAGCTTGTATTAAATATTTATTTATTGATATGTTATGTGATTGTGTTTTACGCTTGGCTCTGTGTCCCTCTTCTTTAATGTTTTACGATAGCGGACAACTGTTTCTCTCCGGTGGGATTGAGTATTGTTGTTGTTGTCGTTGTTGTTGTGATAACGAGTTACTGTTTATTACTCCCTCCATCCCAAAGAAAGTGTCCACCTTACTATTTATGTTTGTCCCAAAAAAAAGTGTAGTTTTTATTTTTGGATAGTAATAATGACTTGTTTTCCTACTTTACCCTTATAATCAAAACATGCATTAATTACTCATTCCTAATTTATATATTCACTATGAGGGTAAAAATGACTCTTTATCAATCAAAACTAGCATTAATTACACATATCAAAATTTGTCCAATTTTTGTTGTGGACACTCTTTTTGGGACGGAGGGAGTAGGATGTTCTAGGGAAAATCAGTTTTGTTTTGGATTTTCTAATGTTTGATGATTAAAATAGTTTCTCTTATTGATAAATTAATAAAAGGATTTACCTAGTGGTGGAAGGCAAGCGGGCAACAAAAATTGTTCATTAGGATGTTTATTGATTTTCTTGTGGTTAAAATCACATAGAATGGTTTGATGATGTTTACAACAACAACAACAACAACAACAATACGTGTACCGGGTATTTGATGATAAGATGTTGTGTTGCAAAAGCAAACTGATGAAGCTAATTTTGTATTTTGAAGTTAATGAATGACTTGTGTTGTCCAGCATTATTCTCTTCCTCAGCAGCCAAAGAATGAGCAACTTGAGAAGCTGAAAGTCTTCAAAAATATGCTGGAGCGTTTCATGGCGTTCTTACAAATCCCAAAGCAGAATATATTGGATATTTACAGGGACAAGCTAGTTACTTACAAGACACAGATGGTTAGGGTCATCAACTCAAGTAGGAGGAACCCTGGGGCTCCGCAGCAGCAAGGACAAGCACTTCCTCCACAACATATGCAGTCACAACAATCACATTCGCAATCGCATGATAATCAGATGAGTTCCCAAATGCAAACAGGGAATATGCAGGGCTCTATGGGAGGAATGCAACAGAATAACATGGGAAGTATGCATTCATACTTCTGTTTCTTCTCTACAAGGGTCTTCAAACCCTCAACAAAACATGATGAATTCCTTGCAGCAGGTCTCTTGCAGATCTCTACTGCAAAATGCAGTGAGTGGACCACAACAAGTAAACATGAATCCAATGTCGTCTCATAGTGGGTCGGGTACGGTACAGCCGGACTCCAATATGATCGATAGGATTGCAGGATCAGTACCAGGTAATGAGGGGGGGGGGGGGGGGGGGGGGGGGGGGGGGGGGGGGGGGGGGGGGGGGGGGTGGTTTGGTGGGGGGGGGGGGGGGGGGGTTTTGGGGGGGGGGGGGGGGGGGGGGGGGGGGGGGGGGGTATCAAGAGGCAGCAGTTGGTGAGGATCTTGTTGCCATGACAAAAAGTCGTCTTCAAGCAAGAACTTCAGACACTCAAGATGGAACCAATGGTGCGAGAAAGATGAAACACTGTGCAATGCCCTTAAATGTTCTATCACCTGCAATCAAAAGGCGGCGGCTTGAGGTACTATTTTTGTAACAGCTTTTGCCTTTATTTTTCTACTTTCTAAATGCTAGCTAGAAATGATCTCGGCTGTAACAAAAATGAACTTCTTCTTTGCCTAACCTCTCCCAGAGGCTTAGTCCGATATAGATGTTTGATTAAGGTATCTTGGATATGTGACTGAGAAGAGAGGCATTTCACTAGGGCCAAATGCACCCTTTGGGACTAAAGGGTTATAGGGAGTCACAGAATGAACATCTTTGTGGAATCCATGGTCTGTGATGTGTGTCATGACTTCCCTCTATTTATCTCTCAGCTCAAAAAGCCATGGAGCCGTAGATGATGTGCTTGCCCCGCGTCAAGAGTATCCAAATATAGTGAATGTCGGCTTTAGTATTGAACTTAAAGTATAGAAAGTTATAGTGAAATTCTTAACTGAGGAACACCAGGTACCATTAGAGAGGTATACTCTAATGATCCATGAGTTTCGTGTTGTACAGTCAACAAGTGAGAAGCTTCATAATTATTTCTCAGTATATATCTATAATAACTATAATAATTACTACTATTCTATGACTAATATGATGAAATAATTCAGAAGTAATTAATTAGTTATTGCACGTTTTTCTCATTTAGTGGTGTTGAATAAATCAAACCATGTGGGTTTGAAACAACCGAGTCTTAGGCTAAGTGGAGTTAGTTTTTCCTTATTTTCTGGCAAGTTTTCCTTTAAATGCTGAGGCAATATGTATGTTGAAGTTATCTTCCAAAATTATAGTTAATAGAAAAAACCAAGCATTTGCCTTATTTCTTCCTGTTGTTACATTGTTTTTCTGCAAAAGCTTGAGAAAAGCTAATTTAATTCCAACATTTGGTATCAAGAGCACAACCTGGTGCATGCCCAAGTACCAATCTCGTGAAGAGATGACAGGAAACAATGGCAATGGTGAAAAAGACGGGCAAATCTCACTTCAATCCGATGTTATCAGAAACAATGTTGGGCTTGGGCGATCAAGATGCGCGTATTCATGCAAGCCCAAGGGGTTTGGGATGCAGTGGAGCCTAGAACATCAAACACCGTTGTGGAGGTGAAGAAGGATAAGATGGCGTTGGCGGCCATCTATCAAGGGATACCGGAAGACTTACTTCTGTCGTTGGCTGAAAAGAAAACAGCCAAAGAAGCATGGGAAGCTCTAAAGACGATGTTCATGGGGGCAGACAGAGTGAAGACTGCAAGAATTCAGACCTTGAAAGCTGAATTTGAAGCCATGAACATGAAGGAGACAGAAGGTGTTGATGAATTTGCCGCGAAGGTGACCAACATCGTGAGTACCATGCGCACTCTCGGCGACAGTGTAGATGAGTCCTATGTGGTGAAGAAGCTACTCAGGGCTGTATCGACCAAATTTCTTCAAATTGCTTCAACACTTGAGCAATTCGGGGATTTAGATAATATGACAGTGGAAGAGGTCATTGGAAGATTGAAGGCTCACGACAGAATGATTGAAAGGGTATGGCGATAGTGATGAAAGATGGCTTCTTCTTACTCATCAAGAATGGTCAGAGAGATACAAGAAGAAGACAGAGGGAGAATCCAAATCTAAATCGAATCGAGGAGGGTTTGGAGGCTCCCGAGGACAAGGCAGAGGAAGAGGTAGAAGTAATGGTGGTCGTGGGACTCGTGGAAGAGGAGGATCACACTACCATAAAGATGGAGGACGTGGCTCATCAAGTAGTCAAGACAAAAGCAAAATTCAATGCTACAATTGTCAGGAATATGGTCACTATGCAGCAGAATGCACAAATCCAAGACGAGAAAGAAGTCATGAGAACAACCTAATTCGAGAAGAGAACGAACCTGCACTTTTACTGTCAGCTCTCGAAGATAAAGGTGAAGTCTTCCTGAATGAAGAAAATGTTAATCCCAGGTTAAAGACGGGGAATGGCGTTGTGGACCAGTCAAAACTGTGGTATCTCGACACAGGAGCAAGCAACCACATGACTGGAGATAAAGAAAAGTTTCGTGATTTGTAAACGAAAACAAGTTTCAAGGTAGTAAAGTTGGAAAACGAAACCAGAGTTAGAATTGAAGGAAAGGGGACAATAGAGTTTCGTGCAAGAATGGGGAACATCGAAACTTCAAGAAAGTGTATACATACTGATTTGTGCAGACATCATCATAAGTTCGGGCTAATTTCAGAGTGTGGCGATGAAATCAAAATTAAGGAGCCGTTTCTATGGGTTCGTGACAAGGAACAGGAAGACTGTTGATGAAGGTTCAGAGATCCCCAAATCGTCTCTATAAAATCGAGTTGGAGGAGGTTCGATCAACGTGCTTAATTGCCCAAATATCTGATCCAACGTGGCTATGGCACGCGAGGTTAGGTCACTTGAACTTTGGTGCACTTAAGACCATGTCTGACAAGAATATGGTTGAAGGAATGCCAAAGCTATATGTTCCCACACAGCCATGTGAAGGGTGTTTGGTGGTAAACAACGAGGACACTCTTTTCCTGACCCACACGATATTACAGGAGCAACCAAGAGGCTAAGAGCTAATTCATGGTGATTTATGTGGTCCGATATCGCCTCCTACACCATCAGGTAACAGGTATTTTATGTTATTAGTTGATGATTATAGCAGAGTGATGTGGGTTTATTTGCTAAAGTCAAAAGATGAAGCCTTTCAAGTCTTTAAGAATTTCAGAGGTTTGGTAGAAGTTGAAACAGGAGAGAAGATGAAATTGTTTAGAACTGATCGTGGTGGTGAGTTTCTGTCGAACCAATTCACCTCATACTGTAACGAAACAGGGCTGGAGAGGCATTACACTTCACCATACTCTCCACAGCAAAACGGAGTAGTGGAGAGGCGGAATCGAACAGTGGTTGAAATGGTGAGAAGCAATTTGAAGACTATGTGTATGCCGGATGTCTTGTGGGGGAAGACTGTAAATCTGCTGTATATGTCTTAATAGGGTCACCTCTAAAGCTCTAAAAGATTCGACTCCATACGAGATGTGGACTGGAAGGAAGGCACACCTTGGACATCTCAGGGTGTTTGGGTGTGTTGCGCACATGAGAATTGTACAAAGTCACCTTAAAAAGCTAGACAATAGAAGCATGAAATTGGTGCATCTAGGAATCGAGAAGGGGTCAAAAGCCTATCGATTACTAGACCCGGACACCGGGAAATTGTACGTGAGCAGAGATGTAATTTTCGAAGAAGACCAAGTTTGGGGATGGGAGAAAAGCACGAAGGTGAAGGCAACTCACCAGGTATGAGCTTCACAATCGAAGGGTTCAATACGGATGAATTTTATGATGATGATTTTGAGCCGGAGCCCGACTCACCGCAATCAGATCAGATTGCATCCCAAAGTGATAGTGACTGGACCGAACAAGGACCGGAGCCCATTAACCCACCAGTTTCACCCGCCTCACCAGTCACACCAAATGTAACGATCAATTCTCCCAGCCCGACTCAAGTTATACAGGCGTGTGGGCCCCAAAACGTTACCGTTTGCTCACAGATCTGTACGACGAAACTGAAGAAATTGATGAGTTGATGATGATTCGCAATGATGAAGAACCAGTCTCTTATACGGAAGCAAGCAAGAAAAGAGAGTGGGGTCGAAGACTATGGGATGCGATTTTCATCAATTTGAAAAGAACCAAACCGGACCTTGGATCGATCTCCCTAAAGAATCGACAAAACGCTATAGCTTAAAATGGGTATACAAGGTGAAACGAGACCCAAGTAGAAAGACTTCGAAATATAAGGCCAGAGTTGTGGTAAAGGGGTATGTTCAGAAACGGGGAGTTGACTATGACGAAGTTTTCGCACCGGTAGCAAGGATCGAAACGGTACGAGTCATTCTAGCTCTCGCAGGCTTATGAAATGCGTTGTTACATACCTTGACGTGATATCGGCTTTTCCTACATCGGCACTCTAGAAGAAGAAGTATATGTATCGCAGCCTGGAGGGTACATAAAAAAAGGGGGAAGCCAAACAAAAGTTGTACAAACTTTACAAAGGCCTTGTACGTCTAAAAACAAGCACCAAGGGCGTGGAATAGCTTGTTTAGACAAATACTTGATGAGTTTGGGGTTCGTGAGGATGTGCTCAGAGTATTCTGTACACGATGTTACCAAGGATGACGATGTCTTGACATTGGGGTGTATGTAGATGATCTAATAGTGACTGGGAGCTGTCACAAGAGTATTCAGGATTTCAAGAGGGACATGAGGGCAAGGTTCGGTGATGAGAGTCTTGGACTTCTATCGTACTTATTTGGGGATTGAAGTGAGTCAAACAAGAAACAGGATAACACTGAAGCAGAAGCCTATGCCAGAAGTATCTTGACAAAGACTGTATGCTAACGTGCAATCCGAGCAAAAGGCCAATGGAAATAATTGAAAGTGACCAAGGATGGTGAAGGGAGAGTTGATAAATCCCACTCAGTTACAGGAGTATGTCGGAGGATTGAGGTATTTGTCTCACACTCGTCCGACATTTCTTTGCTGGGGGAGTGGTTGTGATTACATGGGAAGCAACTGAACAACATTTGCAAGCAGTATAGGGCATCCTAGGTATGTAAAGGGCACTATTGTCATGGTCTACTTTACCACAAGAAGGAGAAAAGTAAAGTCACCATCACTGGCTACTCAGACAGTGTGATTAGCTAATGGATGTAAATGTTAGAAAGAGCTCAGGTGGGAAATGCGTTTTATGGGGAATCGGAAATCTGGTCATTGGGCATCTCAAGCAGCGAGTGGTACACTACTCGTCTTGTGATGCAGGAGTTTATTGCTGCAACTATGGCGGCATGTCGGGCATATGGCTGCGACGTCTTCTCACTGGAGATAACGAAGCAAAGATTACAACCTGTTTACTTTGTATGTTGATAATCAATCGCCTTAGAATTAATGAAAATCCTGTGTTCTCATATGGGCAGTAGGCAAAATATCGATATCCGATCTCATTTCATTAGAGAGTTGTGTGAAAATGGAGAAAAATCACAGTTAGTCATGTTTGTGGATAAAAAGATAAGAAGGGCAGGACATTCTAATAACGGCACTGAAGAGTGAAGCACGAAGAGATGAGAAGTCTGATTGGAATCAAGAAAGTGAACTTCTGAATTGAGGGGGAAAATGATGAAATATTCAGACCAGTATTAATTAGTTATTGCCGTTTTTCTCATTTTAGTGGTGTTTGAATAAATCTAACCATGTGGTTTGAAACAACCGAGTCTTAGGCTAACGTTGAGTTTGTTTTCCTTATTTTCCTGGCAAGTTTTCCTTTAAAGGCTGAGGCATATGTATGTTGAAGTTATCTTCCAAAATTTTAGTTAATAGAAAAAACCAAGCATTTGCCTTATTTCTTCCTGTTGTTACATTGTTTTTCTGCAAAAGCTTGAGAAAAGCTAATTTAATTCCAACATAATAGAACCTTGATATCAAGAGGAATTTTGCTTAACCTGAGTCAACATTTAGCATCCTTTATTGCAGACCAACCATGGCCTTTTGGAAGAGATAAAGAAGATTAACGGGGAACTGATTGATACTGTGGTGAATATTAGCGAAGAAGATGTTGATTAAGCTGCAGCTTCTGAGGGTGGTGATGGAACCGTTGTTATATGCTCGTTCAGTGCTGTGGCTGTTGGTCCAAACTTAAAGTCACAATATGCTTCATCACAAATGGTGCGTGTTACTTGATATGTTATGATTGGCTAATTCTTTCTAACCTTGTCATTTTTCCGCATACTTACATGTTCTTTGATTGACGTGCGCAGTCACCTATTCAATCAATACGATTGCTTGTTCCTGCGAATTATCCATATTGCTCCCCTATAGTTTTGGATATGTTCCCTGCTGAAGCCAGGTGAGAGGTTTTCCTTAAAGCATGTTATTTGCTGTTCTTTAGTCTCCAACAAAAATAAACGAGTTTCAATAATAAGCACTATCATAGTTATTGTTCGGGATATATGAAATATCTTCCTTAGTTTGACTACTGATTTTGCTAATAGTATGATAGGATTAATGAGGGAAAACCTATCTTATTTATTGTGATATAATCTTGATGGGAATTCCCTCAAACTAAAGTTATCTATTGGTCCATTGTCACGTTTATATCACCTTAAATATCGTTACAAGCCATTCATGGTACTGATGTTGGTCCATAAGTTCCTTTTTTGATTATCATTGGTTATACACTAAACATAAAACAGAGAACATTTAGGCATTTATGAATGAGAATGGGTTGCTGTCCACATTTATTATAGACATGATCTTAGAATAAAAAGCTTACATGTAAAATATAAAAACTAGAGGGATGTACCGTCTTTTGACATGGTCGGTGTGCTTTTACAGCAAGGAGTATGAAGATCTTTCAACGAAGACAATGTCAAGGTTCAGAATTTCTCTCAGAAGCCTTTCACAACCTATGTCACTTAAAGAGATTGCAAAGACTTGGGATGTTTGTGCTCGTGCTGTTTTCTCTGATTACGCTCAGCCAACTCATAATATGACACCTGGGAGAACTGCTTAAGCGCTGCGTAATTTTGTTATGTTCTCATTAAGTTGACGCTAATGTTGCAAGAAGTATAGTTGTTCCATCGCATTAGCAATCTTTTTCTCTGTTATTCCATGCTTTTACATTTGCATACTTAAACCGAAGTCCTCGGTGCATAATATTGCTGTGAACACTGGGATATTTATGCTCATCTTGTTATTTATGCTCAATCTCGATTTGCACACTCTTATGTACAACCGGTTAAAGCAGTGTATATTCACAGTTCAAATCATTTCTCCTTTTTTTATGCAAGCTCTTAATTAGTTTCAGAAATATTATTGCAACTTTGTATACCAAGTATGTTCTTTGACAGAAAAAAAGTTGTTTTGATTCCTAACTGAAACATGATTATAACAATTATGTTGAGATCATTTGTCAACCTTAAACAATCACTTTTGCACGCAGTTACAAACTTAGAAAAAAACCCCGGAGAAAACCGTAAGAATAGAAGAACACTTCAAATATATATGGAAAACCTCAGCTCAGATATTTTCTGATGCAATCAGATTTATTTTTAGGATTCGGATCCTCTCAAGTTCATAAGTTTATATGAACATGACCGGTAATGTTCTCCCACAAATAAAAACGAAACTGGTCCAGCATGGTAACACTTGATATCAGTGGACTTTCAGTTTGTAACGTACTGATGACAACATTTAACTTAAGAGCATCAACTACTGCTCCCCCAGCAAAAAATCTACCTAATCATCCAACATCTAGAAATACATCGCGACAGTAATTAGAAATCTAACATAATAAATGTAATACAACTAATAAGTTGGAATATTTTTGCCAACAAAAATTGTGTTGCTCTTTTTATGGGAGGAAGGTATACTGATATAGGGAAAAGGAGCACGAATCCAATTCGAAGTTGAGGTTCTCTCAAGACCATCACATGAAAGGTTCTCTCAAGGCCGTAGGTAAGTTCAGTTCAGGCTCAGAAGTAGGAAGTGGCGCAAAGTAGCAGTCAACCATGTCCTTGGATACTGCTTTCAAACTTGGAATACCCCACTGCCAAAGATGAAAAAAGAATATAAAAATTTGCACATTCTTTTCGCGTTATATATAATATATCTAGGACGAGGTGGAAAAATGGGTGGTGGGACAAGCAAATGGGTCAAAACGGGTAGTCTTAAGACATTAAAGAAGGCTGGCATGGGTTGACCCGCCACACCTTCTTCAAGATTTCGAAAATTTTTATAGACTACAGATGACAAGTGTAGTAAATACAATTACATTTTTCGTGACTTTCTCTTGTAGGTAATACTTTTCATTTGACCCGTCAATTACAAAACATAGCCCAAATCACTCAATTTCAGAAGTAAACGGGTGAAAAAGGCCAGCACTATATTGGGAGTGTTGACGAACACACAGGGTACATACCTTTGGAGCAAAGTCCTTGTCAACTAGTATTGCTCGGATACCCTGCAAAAGGGGACAATAACAGAGTTTATTAAATAAATGCGTGGACACATGCTCAAATTTATTAGTCATTTATATGACATAATAGATCAAGAAGTGACCGTCCTACCTCACAAAAGTCTCCAGAAACCTCTTTGGAGATGCAATGCAATGATGTACGATACTCACGAGCCAGACACTGATCAAGAGGTTGGAATCTACCTTCCCTTATCTGCATTAGAACAAATTAAGTTGCACGGTTTAGTTTGGAACAAACTAATATCGGTTACTAGTATTTATCTAGTCTTAAAGGAATCCTTATGAACCCAGAGTACTATTTCACTCACCGATTGCAAAGTGATCTTCAAGCTCAAAGGGGAAGCTTCTTTCAGTCTTTTCAGGGCGGTTGAGCACAATTCATCATGAGACTCTCCTTCTGTCTGCCGAATAATGGCACAAATTAGAGCGCGCATTTTTTAAGACGATATAGAGATAGAGAGGGGGAGGGAACTTACTAAAGCCTCGACAATTTCCTCAACAGTGTCATGACAGAAATATTTGTCTATTCTGTCAATCCTGAAACACAAATTAATATTAATAAAAATTGTATGTCTATAAAATCTATTAAAAGGACCGAGTGATAATATGAGATAGAGAGTGGAATATTTCATTACTTGTGAAGAACGCTGTGTCTATCTACTGTGATAAGATCACCATATTGAGCGAGAGAATCTGATATGACAGAAGGGTCATCTGTCATCAATTGTCCAAGGCGTTCTTCAATCCAAGAAAGTTTCTGTCGAGATCAATACAATTTATCATCATGGATCGCAACAAAGTTCTAAAATATTTCGAATTCCATCGCTTAGAAGTGCCAATATCGGTGGCCGGTTAATATTTTTATATACACTTGACCCATGACCCACCAGGGATAGAATACAACCCAACGTAACATACCGCATTTAGTGAATAGTGTGTAGCAAGGCCACATGCAACCAATTCAGCCCCACTAAGCTTTTCTCCAGTCAAAGCCAAAAATTCACCTACAAAAAAACAGTATAAGAGATGATTAATAATAAGCATTAGTAATAATATTGTAACCGAGTGAAAGCTACAAAAATTTTGAGTTCCAAAAGTTACCTGAATAACCAGGGACACGAGAAAGATAAAATGAAGCCCCTGAATCCGGATGGAAGCCCATTTGAACTTCTGGAGTTGCAAAAACCTGCAGGCGGGTAGTTTTAACATTGTCAATACAGGATTAAAAAAATGCAACTAATTATGTATTCTGCAAGTCTAACAAGTTTTATCAAAGAATGATGAGAAAGAGATGGTTCATACAGTTTTGTCAGTTGCAATGCGGAACATTCCAGGAACTGCGATGCCTGCACCACCGCCCATGGTGATACCATCCAAGATAGTCAACTGTCAATTAGATCAATAGTCAAAATATTTATCTCGCAGCAAGACAAAGTTACATATTTTGGAGTTTAACATCGGAACTATTATATCATCAAAGAGGAAGAAAGTTTGAAACTCACATTTGGTTTCAAATACGTTCCTACAAGGTATATAAACTGATATAACGTCCTGAAAAATTCTTTGCATTCTGCATCTTTGCCTGTACATATGTCAACCCGAAAATCATTATGAACCACGACAACTTTATAAGAATATATATATCTACCTTCTTGAAGAAAACAATAGATTGTTACCATGTCTGCGCCAGAAGAAAAATCCGTACCAGTACCCTTCAATAAATTCGAATGACATTTAGAGACACAAACAATGCCTACGCCTAACGTAAAAAGTAGATAAATTTCATATAAGCATATGAAATACCTTCATTGTCACAAATCCAATCCGTGAGTTGTCTTCCCATGACTCGTAAAGTCTTTGTAACCGACCAGCCTACATATGAAATTTTAATAACATTCAAAAATTAGGTAACAAAAAATTATCATCGAACAAGAACATATATATGATTACTTTTTCTAAATATGTTTAACCACTTAAGTATCGTTTTGGTTAAAATGTTGTTAATTCTTATTGAAAAATTCACCCGCCACTTGTATCACCCGGTTACATATGTTGACAAGACGTGCCAACTATATAAGCTTGATTACATGGAGGCCCATTGTAGAATGGACGCCACAACATCATATTTATATGTTATGGACTACCCGTTTATCACACCATGTCAACATTTATAATCGATAATATAGGGGGCGGTTTCATTGTTCAATAAGAATACATAGCATGGAATCAAAACTGAAACTTGAG
>BQNB010139184.1:3727-17594 GCA_026074375.1 Tanacetum coccineum
TACATGGGATGATCTCGCCTTTAAACTCATTATTCTAAGGTGGAACGTAAAGCATAGTATGTTGCAAAAAGTTGATTCATGGTTGAAATTCAAGATAGCACACTCACTTAAGATATAATAAATGTCGGGAGTAAAAAGTTCACAAGTTGCAAATATGAGTAGTGTTAGCATCTTTACTGATATTTAGCTATGATTTTATTTTAAGCTTGGTTTGGATAAGTGAAAAGTCGAGAACGATGAATCTATCCTTTTTGGGGCATTCTCGGATTCAAAATGCATCTTGTTCTATGATCCCTAATAGTTATGAAAATAACGAAAGTCAAAATAATATTAAAAAATATATATGAAAAAGAGGTTTTAGAAAATGGGAAATAGGGGTGTTTTATAACTTGTGATTTCTTAGCTCTCTCAACAAAAATCTTTGCTACTTTTCAAAGGTTTAGTTTGGGAAAGTTTCGAGGTATTTGGTTATACGGCATGTAATATTGCGTGAGGACACGCAATCGTTTAGTTTGGGGAATTTTGATATGTGTGAAAACACATATCCATTTTATATCAAAATAAACCCAATAAAGACCAAAAACATAATAAAAATGGCAAAGATATGCTTGTTTTTGTGTTTTGTATGTGCAGGTACGGATAAAGCAAAAACCACAAGAAAACGGATAAAACCAGGCAAACACGAACACAAGAACGAAAGAGCACACAAAAAGCCGGGAGGAAGCTGATCCGCTCTGACTACACCTTAAAATATATATAATATAATAAAATATCAATATATAGTAAGAATAGTCAAAAAGCATGCTAAGTCAGAGGACTAATCTTGCCTAAGTTTGGAAAAATAGTTTATACTTGGATTTTATTATACAAAACAGAGGGACCAAAGTTGCCTATTGCCCAAACTTTACCCTTTTTTAACCTTTTCAGTTTAAAATTAAGGGCGGGAAAGTTTGGTTGTTTACTGTTCACCGGTCTCCTTCATTATTTAAATGTAAATCAGAGGGCCAAAATTACAATTGAAGGTTCAAAAGAGTAATTCAATGGTTCAAGTACAAGATGGCAGGGTCATTACATCATCATAAACCCTCATTGGTCAAGCCAAGCAAAGGAAATGCCACGTGGACCTAAGAGAAAGCACAAGTGAAATGGGATTTTACTCTACTATCACTCACAGAAGTAAAACAAGGTCACATCACACGGAATGCCACGTTGGCAATCCGTGTGATGACCAAAGAGATCTAACGGATGAGATTGCTTCCCAATGATTAGCAAAAGATCAAAGGCCAAGAAATCAAGGAGCGTGTAACTGATTTTGGTGCTAGAACCTTCTTGGAGTGCTATAAATAGAGGCCACTTCTCACACACAAAGGGACGTAGCTTTTAGTTTTAGATTTTAGCTTAAATTGCTTTAGTATTTTTCTCATAAAACTTGTGTAATTTCCTTTTCAATATTGTAATCAAGCTTTTATATTAATGAAATTGTGTTTTTGCTTTCAAACAATCTGTCAAAAGCTCTCTTACTTCACTTATAAGCTCTCAATAAGCCAAAATGTTAAGCTACAATGTCATAAGCTACTCATAAGCTCTCATAAGTCTCTAAGCTTATGATTGAGCTCAAGTTTTATCTTAATATACTTAAACTCTAAAATCAGATATAAACCTTTGCTTATTGGTACTTTTGGATTTATGGAAGGGGAGCTAGTCATGGAAGAGCTCCCATGGACTTCACTGTTTTATCTAAGCTGTTGATAAGCTCATTTGAGCATAAGCTTCTGTTTAGCTGAAGCCAATGGTAAGTTTCTCATTTAATTTCTTTGTACATAAATTTCAGCTTAGTGATTGCTTATTAGTGTAGTTCTGCTTATTTGCTTAATCTAATTGCTTATTTGTGCTTATAAATGTCTAATTGTGCTTATCTATCATGTTTCTTAATCTGTTTTTAGTTTTAGTATTATAGACCTTAGTTTTTCAAAAATTTTGTCTAAAAAAATCATAAAAACCAAAAAAATAAAAATTAAGCATAGTATAGATCTTTGATTCCTAGCTTATTCAGTTGTTAATTCAGGTTTGTTAAGTTTGGTATAAGCTACTAGTTATCTGGTAATCAAGTTATGTTCACTAGTTCTCAAAATTATAAGCTTAATCAATTCTGTCAATAGTTAAAGGGGTGTTTGGTTTAGTTCTATTTGACCATCAAAAGTCAAAAGTTCTTTGTGATTTCTCTTTGGTTAGTTTTGTCATCATATTTGATAAAGTTTTAAGAAGATTTGTGGGATCAGTTTAAAGTTTTAAATCAGTTGATGGCTTAATATTTTTAATCCAATCCAGGGGGAGTTTGTTGCTTATCTGTTGCTAGCTTAAATTTGATTCAAGCTCTTGTGAGCTTGAAATTTGTTTGTGTCAAGTTTATCTACACTCATTGGGTGCATCAAGTGCAGTAGAAACAACCTTTGTCTCCTGCATTTGAGTTTGTGTCTCTTGGTAAAGTGCATCAGCAGTAGTAACCTCAGTTACTACTGTTGTCTTTTAAGCTTCAATTTAGCCTAGTATTAGTAGCTTTTAATCCTTCAAATTTAGTAGAATTTTAGCTTATATTTAGCTTAGTATAGATTAAGTTTTATTTTTCATTTTCTAGCTTAATTGTTAGGGTTAATTTGCTTTTTAAAGTCATCAAAATCCTCAAAAAGACCAAAAACAGTAGTAAACTTAGCTTAGTCTTTAAAATTGAATTTCTAGCTTATAAGATTTAGTTTAATGGTTTATATTTGTAGCTTTATAGTTGATTGATAAGACCTAATAAGCTCAGCTTCTGTCTAAGCTTATTGAGCATTTTAGCTTAAGTGTATTTTGAGCTTTTTGAGTTGCTTTCTGAGTTTGCAAATTTGAACTTAAATTTTAGTTAGCTTTTAGTGTTTCCTGTTCAAATAGCTTGTTAAATTTAGCTTCCTTACATAATTAGCTTCTAGGAACAACTTTTAGATTTAAATTTAAGTTTAAAATGAGTTGTATGCAAGCTTTTAAGTAGAAACTAGCTAATTGATTTATCATAAGCCCACTTTCTGAGTCTGCCACTTTCATAAGCCTTTTTTTGAGTTTATTTTTGAGTTTAAGCTTATGTTGTCTTTGTTAAAGTTGTTAAGAATAGCTTAATCTATAACTTTGATCTTTTGAGTTTTCAAAAATTAAAAAAAAGGGGTGTATGTCCAGACTTGAACCCACGACCTCACCCACACAATACACACGTTTTACCAGTTTGCTTTAATAGCTCATCCAACCATTACTTGCATAATAAATTCTTTATATTCATTTTGCCAAATAGGCCTTATAAGCTGTTACAGCTTATTTCATGGCTTATTTGATAAGCTGTGACTTTGGGCTTATTTTTCTTAGGATTTAAATAGTTTAAGCTATTTTATGTCATTTTTCTAGAATTTTTAGAGTTCATTTAGTATTTTTAATCTTTTATTTTCGTTAAAAACTTTAAAAAATCATAAAAAATAGAAAAATAATCAGAAAAATATAAATCTTTTTTAGAAAATTTTCTTTTATCCTAAAGTTCATAGGAAAAGTATTTTTGCTTTCGTAGGGTCCAATTTGCAAAAGTTCGTTTTCTAAAGAACGAGATTCGTTCTCATTTTCAATTTTCAGGTTTTAACGTTCATTTCAACTCCGTTTTTGTTCTAGTTTTCTTTAAACTTATTTTTTTGTCAAATAGAGTCCATTTAAAAAGGAAAATTTAAGCTAGGTTTATTTTTAGTGATTTAAGGTTTTTGACCTCCGATTAAGGGTCCCATTTTGCGTTTTTTTTTATTTCCCGTTATTTGTCTTAGTGCTTAATTGTTTTAATTTGTTTATCTCAACTTTTAAAAGTAGTTAATCAAATCATCTTTTGTTTCCAATTCAAATCATTGTCCGAACAACAATCGAGGTTTCAATTTCACAAATCATTGGGGAAACGACCCGGGAAATTATATTTTTCGGTTAATATACGTATTATATTATATTATATATATTTTGAAGAGTTTCCTTTTACCTTTGTCCTCAAGGGTAAATTGGTGATTTTCCATAGTATTATATATATTATTTTACGTGTGTTAAAATTGACGAATCAAATCACTTCATCAATATTACTTGAGATTTACTCAGCTGATCCATGACATGAACATTTACAAAATGAAATTAGAGCAATTTCAAGTCAATATCAAGTTCTTAAACAGTCTTCCACCTGAATGGAGTAAGTTTGTGAATGATGTCAAAGTTGTAAGAGATTTTCACACTACCAACTTCGATCAACTTAATTGCATATCTTGAAACAACTTAACTCATGCAAATGGAAGTCCGTATTATGCGTGAGCGCAATCAAGATCCACTTGCACTAGTTTTTGCGATATCAAATGACACTTCTACTTTAACACTTATCAGTCTTCATTAACAATTACTTCAGATTCAACTACAGTTTTCACCATCTTTGTCTCCTCCATATGGATCAATTCATCCCACACAACATTACTCAACTACTTATCCATCCACACCTCTTGCAATTACTTATCCGTCAACACCGTATCCAAATGCTTACTCATCCACAGTTCATCAAGATGTTTGTCCACAACCACAATCCATTCCTCAAATTGAATATACTGTCTCCACAGTTAATCAACAAACACATCTTGCTGAATTTCCTTAGATAGACTCTGGTCTAGCAGTTCCTGTATTTAAGCAAGGAGATGACCCTATTGATGCCATTAACAAAAATGTTGTCTTTATGTCTTATGTCGCCACATCACATTTCCATTCTACCAACAATCAAGCTAAGAAATTTTCTAACCCAGGAAAAACAAGCAACTATTCATGATGGAATTAAGGGTGAACTGTTCAACCTGGTTCAGGTGCGTCATAGTTCTTTTGCATTGGTTACTTCTGGATCATGGGCTAAACATCTCAAGAATAGGTGGGAATAATTTCGGTCAACAAAGAGTTATGAAGTGTTTTAACTGTCAAGGGGAAGGTCACATGGCAAGACAGTGCCCAAAGCCAAAGAGGAAAATGGATGCTACATGGTTTAGGGATAAAGTTCTTTCTGGGGGGGGGGGGGGGGGGGGGGGGGGGGGGGGGTTGAAGCACATGGATTGGTAAAGTCTTTATGGGGAGGTAGTGACTTTTGTTGGCAGACCCTAGAGTTGCAGAAGGTCAAGTTACACACAATGCAACTTTCAGCCAGAATGATTTTGGATGCATATGATTTGAATGTGACGAGATCTCTACAGCCAAAGCAGTTTTTATGGCCAATTTGTCTAGTTATGATCAGATATTCTCTCATGAGGTACACACTCTGAATAACACTCATAATGAATATGCTAAATCAAAGTGTGAAGAGATTGATGTATTCTGAACAAACTCATCTGGTTGAATTATCTAGAGAATGAGATAACCAGTGATAGCAATATCATTTCTTACTCTCAGTATCTGCTTGAAACAGAAAATGCAGCTGTCCAGGATACAAATTCTTCTACACAACAAGATGCCTGATATTATCTGTGTTTAAACAACTATCAAATCAAGTAACTAATTGTAATAAGGTCAATAAGGACCATCTAATTACCAATGGAATCATTTATCCTGTTGAGCTTGAAACTATACAAAGACACGGCGTGAAATTGCTAGAAGAAAGACATAAATGTGGGATTTAAGTACTAGAGAAGATGCTTTTAATGGATGTTATCATTCGGAGACGAATATGCATAGTTTGCAGGAAGTAAGGGAATTTAACTATCTTAAACAAAACTATTTTCTGAACAATTATAGGAAAGATGAATTGTTACAAAATATTTAATGTTCTCAAAAATGAATCCAAGGAAAATGAAGCTAAGAATATTAATAAAGAAATTGCTTTGGAAAAGAAAGTTAAAGAACTGGACAATATTGTTTGTAAAATGGGTCAATCTGCGCAAAAAAAAAACGCGGGGGGTGCACATGCATTACGATAACCACAAGTTTTCTATGTAAAAGCCTTAAACAAGCTCTTGGTTGTCAAAATCCTTTCTTCTTAGAATGATTTGCAGATTAGTTCAATGCTTTATGTGGTAATGTTATGGCTTAAGGAAACCAATGTGATTTCACATTGCTGATTCAGAAGAAAGAGATCTTTGATGCTTGAGGAGAGAGTCGATCCAAAAATGCTTTTAAAACAAAAGTGATCCAATGGTTTTAAAAAATGAAAGTTAACATTAAACCAATTAATTATGCTGAGTTAAATCGATTATCTGAAGATTTTGGTAAACATTTCGTTCCACAACAAGAACTGTCTGATGAACAAGCTTTTCGGTTACAAACTTCAAACCCTAATACTGATCAATCTGCTTCATCACCTATCAAAATTTAGGCTCCTTGGGAACTTCCTAAGGTAAGCATGGTTAATACAAGCCTTAAAAAGCTTAAATACCATCTTGGCCGTGGTGAAAAAGCGGATTACACCCGATGCTTTAACAGAAGGGGAATGAGGGTTTGAACAAACTAAAGCTATTTTTCTAAAAGAAATAATTTCATTTTTAAAGACCTTAAAAGACATATTTAATGTTTTTGATAAAGATATTTTAAATGAGGTAACGGAAGTACAAACAGTTTTTAACCAGATGGAAGCTGCTGCTCAACAGTATTTTGTAGACAAACAGTGCTTTGAAATTCAAAAGAAACAATTTTTGATTGAAAACGATCGACTCTTGGATCAAATAATTTCTCAAAATATTGTTAATATTGTTGTGAATTCTTTTGTGGATATGAATACTACTGTGAATGTGAATTCTTCTGTTGCTATGAATGATTCTGTAAATTATGTTGAAAAGTGCAACAAGCGTCTAGAACTTGAAGCTGAGCTTATCAAACAACACAAACGTGGTTGAAAAAGATGGTATATAATACACTTTTGAATAGTTTTCTAAACTTGAAAACACTGCATTTCTTCTTGAAAACTTCGCAATGCAACTACCAATTAATATTTTTTTCATTAAGAATAAAAACGTTTGTGAATCAAACTGAACCTACAATTGATCACTTGTTTGAATTGAAAATTTTAAAAGCTGATCTTCAAGTGAAAGACACGACAATTGAGAAGTTGAAGGAAAACATTAAACGTTTGAATAAAACTTCCACCACAAACAATGTGAAAAAGGGACATATATAAGATTGAAACATGAACATAGAAACTGGAACTAGTGGTGGCAAAACTACATTGCTTAAAAATTAAGGTATTTGAAAAAAACAGACTATATACAACTATATGATTCAATTAAAACCATCCGTGTTCGTGACCTAAATAACATACTGAATCTTGTTAATCAATTATATCAAAAAGTGCTGTTTGAAAATATTAGATTTAAATGCTCAACCTCAGAAAAAGGTTTTTGTCATAACATCATTAAAAATGATCATATGAAATTAAAAGGAATGGACATAGGTGATAATGCTGCCATAGTGTCAAACGCTACTACTATTGCTCCAGGAATGTATAAGCTTGACCCAGTAACATTGGCTCGTAAGGATAAGAAAGTATAGCAAAACTACATATACTTCCTTAAGACACATATGGAACAAGCGGGGATTTCTTAGGGAGTTTAGTCGAACAAGCTAATCACCCTAAACCTTTAGTATAGTTGTGTGTCATTGATGTGGTGTATAATTTTTATGATTCAAGTTTTAAATTTATATTTTTCCGACTTAACCAAAAACAATACTTTAACGGGGCATTATACACGGTCGGTGATAGATTCGTGGTAAGTAGGGTGTCAAACACTTGAAGCGAGGTTAAATCTATCAATTTATTAATATTTTGGTTGTCTAATCTAAGTTAATTTTAATCTACCATCAAACCTATGCTAATCCTATGTTAGTTCTAATCCTAAGTCTAACAGGTAAAAGGGGGGTTTCAGCCTGAGAGAATATCCACGGGTTCTGGTGGGGGTAGACTATAATCAATTCAAGACACTTTAACCCACGCAAGCAAATTAACAGAAGATAAAAGAGCGGTCAAGCCTTATAATAGAAAACTGTATTAGCCATCATTAATCCGATTAGAAGTTGGTTTGTTTATTCAGTGTAATGATTACTTATCTCGAGGTGGCATATCATTCTTAGAATTAAGCGGGACATCATCCTAAGACCTAGACACATTAATCCTGTCATAATTTTAAAGCGATCCGTATAAAGCATCCTTATTTGTGATTATAAATTCAAGCTAAGTGGGACAACACCTGGTATTGACAAAGGAACCCTAACTTCATAGAGACTTACCCACTTACTGCTTAATGGTAACTTGTGTTAGGTGCTAGTCCACAATCTAAACTATACCAATGATCAGAACATTATTAGTTAGTACTAAGCCACTACCTTCTATGGTATAACCAGTTCAGTCCAGGCAATCAGGACGCTATTAGTGATCCTATTTGTTCCACCTATACGCATTACTATATGGAGAGATATCCTGGAATCTTAGCCTATGCCCAAACAACACCAAAGTTGCAGGCATTAATTGATGTAGGACTAGGACCCTGTTGAATGATAGATCGATACATTAAGCACGTAAACAAGTAGTAAAATTGATAACATAATCAATAATTCAATGATAAATTAAGAAATCGAGATATAAACAAACAATCATTAGATTCTTTTATATGGCTAATACCTGAAGGTTATTAGCCTTCAAACATCATAAAAATAATACAAGAGTAATGGCTTAGCCAAGGTAAACTAACCGAGTTAACGAATGATACCAAAAATTGAACGATTACAAAGTATAAGAAATTACACATTGTCTCCTATGGATTGGAATGCGTTGTGAGACCTCTTCTGCTCTTTTTCTCCTCTGAAAATCGACTTTTGTGGTTTAGGTATCGAGAATATGATTTAGCACACTTAAAAATCATTTTTGAGTTTTGTATTTATAGGGTCTGGAGTCTGTGTCGATACGGCGTATCCAATGTGTTTGATACGGCGTATTGGAGTTTCTTGGAGTAGGGATCACGTTTAATATCTTCCAGAATATTTTATTCCCATATAGCTTGAATAACGGCTCACATATTGCCTTTCTTGGGATACGGCGGTATGGTCTCGATTGTCTTGTGGTCTTTGGTGAGTGCATGGTAAAAGATTTAGCGTATCTTCCTTGATTGGTACGGCGTATTGGTTTGGTTAGAACATTAATCTTCAAAAATATATTCGTTTAAGTTCAGAATGCGTTGCCTTTTGATAATATTCACAAGAACTCCATAATTACTGCAATTCTTGAATACAAAGATTATGTAAAATTCTTTGCAATTAATTATACAAAATGGGTTATTACTATGATAAATGATGTATAAAAATTGAACATTATTTGATATCATAAATATCACCAACTTGAATCTACTTGTCCTTAAGTTAGCCTTTAGAAGTCTATATACAAATTGTATCCCTAAGGATATTTTCCGTTTAAGCATTTATTTGATCTATTACAAGTACACAACCAAACACCTCACAAAAATAGGAAGATGAAAACACATCAAATCACTCAATATCTATGTGGTAAAAACAATGTAAACTATTTTCTCAATTGCTTTCGGTCGTGACCGAGTATTCTATCATAAAACCATTTTCAAAACGTGATATTTCAAATTAAAACTAATTACACCTTAGCTCTTGGGACGACCTCGGATTTACCATTCTATACTACCAACGATTAGGTTCTCTGCCCGTTAGTGCGTCGTTAGATAGATCGAGTTTTATAAATTTAAAACTTGATAAAAATATATTTTAAAAGAAAATATGCATCAAGTTTTTGGCGCCGCTGCCAGGGATAATAATTAGGTGAGAGGGAAGTAAATTGTTGTTAAATAAAAATACGCATCAAGCTAGGATAGACATGAGTGTTCGATCACATCCCCATTCGAATTTAACCAACGGTTAAGATGAAGAATGATATAGGGTAGGAACCTTCTAACTTTCACCAAAAGTCGAAAACCAACAAGGTACAAGACATGCATACATGACCGAAACGCCGGAATAGACATGCATGTTCGTATGGATCCTCATTCGCGTAAAACCAGAGGTTAATAATTAGGTGAGAGGGAAGTAAATTGTTGTTAAATAAAAATCAAGAAACAAATAGATTAAGGCCTAAAGTACAAGTTGCTAGACACTTATTTTCCTGACCGTTATTATGACAAAGACACAACTATTTACAACGTCTTGATCATAGATCAAAAACAACAACCTAAGTTGGCGTTCCCATAACGGTCAACTCCCCAATCATCCTAAAACTTTACATACTCTACAAGGCAAGTGACGATATCTTCCACTTTGTACAATACTCTACAGTGTTGATTTTTGTCGACGTATCAACGAATGATCGATCCTTCGTATAATTCCTTCGGTAATGCTTTTTGCGAAACGATTATCTTCAAACTTTCTTGCTCTCTTTTTTTTTCAAATCTCGGTGTAGTTTCACCATCTTCATGATCATAATAATTCCGGATAATTCCTTCGGTAATTTCTTCGTTCTTCGGATTCACTATTAATTGTGAATGTAGTAAAATCACATGAGCTTTGACTACTAATATACATTGCCATTTGCAATGTGCAAATTTCCAACCGCACTAAAGACAGAAAATGACACAAGACTCGGAAAATACAGACTTTACACTTTAAGCAACTAGCAACTGTAAATTAAACTTAATCTAACAGGGTAGGTTAAGGTGTAAGGGTGTAACGAAAAAAATAATTGGTGTAAATTCCTAAAGGATTGGCTCTACGGGTTGTTCTAGTAAATTATCACTCTAAAGATGAGAGTGGAAGGGTTTAAATTCGAGGTTAACTAACCGGTGTAGTTAGTTAATAAACAACATGTATAGGCGATTTGGTTGTAATCCTAAGATTTACCAATTTAAACAAGTTACTCCAATTAAATCCATAATACTCATTATTGTGGTCTCGAATAGATATACCAAGCCAAGTTCTAAAGTCTACAACATCACCGACACACTCATATTTTGTGGAATTTAGGTAAACATTTGGAAACAGAAAGGTTAAATCCTCACAATATATATCAAGGGTTATTGTGTGCGGGTTCTGTAACATGTAATTTCACAAAAGTATGCTTGAAATTTTTTTAAATTTGAGCATAATTTAACTCTTTAATTGTGAAAATTTAGGACAAGTAAACATTCTAATTCCATCCCCCTACTTGAATTATACAACGTCCTCGTTGTATATGTATAACATTAAATACGAGAATTTAAAAAGAATTAGAATGAAAAACTCCCCTGATATTTGCTCGGTAGATTCTCCAATTTGCGTTTATGAGCAAGATCGTGTGTTGAACAACCTTCTTGAGGTTTTAAGACTCCAATACTTCAAAATTTCCAGATTTGTAAATTCTCCACCAATACTCGTCGATATTTCCTTCACGAGGTCATGTGTAAAATATAGGAAAAACAGGTGCATTCCTATCTTGGTATCTACAGTTAATTTAGACTAAACTAAAACAAACTAAATACGGGTCAGACTGTGGATACGGCGTATCAAATAGATAAATACGGCGTATTCTCATAACTGACAATAATGTTTTTAAAGTGCATGAAAAATAAAGACTGATAACGTCCAGACATTCAATACGCCGTATGGTATGAGGCAGATACGCCGTATTGAAGTCTGGGAAGACAGACTCGATAACAAAATTAAATATCATTCCGGGTTGTCTCCCGGGAAGCACTTTTATTTATAGCAAAGTCTTTAAGTTAGACTTTTCTTAAGCTTCTCTTTTTACTCCAACCCATGCACGCTACTGTGCCCGTGTATGAGCCATTCTTCCATTGACGGAACACGTCCTAGATTCAAAACTTCTTTGTAGAACCCCTTAAGCTTTTGGTATGCATGCGAGATTCCGTTTATCTTATCTTTCTTACTTACCTTCAGTAACGGTGGTATCTTGTTGCATTGTTCATTAGTGTGGTGTTTAAACTTTGGATGTGATCGCACCATTTGGTAAGTTACTTCATTATCACCATTGTAAAGGGTAATGATCCCTTCAAACCGTTTTATTTTAATCCCAACTTCTCTCAAGAATGGCTCGCCAAAAATTACATCGCCCATTTCATTATCACGATAAGCATCCATATCCTCCAAAACTGCAAAGTCAGTCATAACAGAAAAAGTTCCAACAAAGATAGGCACATTCATTAAGGCTCCTACAACATTATTCCCTTTGTACACCATCTTATTTTTCATTATTGAATTATGAAATTTTCTTGACATCATGTTGACATACAATAATGGAAAAAAATTAGCGTGAGTAAATTCAAATCCTATCATGCATGAAAACTTTAAAATTATGAGCACAATCTATATGGATCTTCTTATCATCATCACAATAACTAGGGTAATCATCAATTCTAGTATCAAGATCTTCATCCCTAGTTCTAAATTCCTCAATTACCTCACCTTCCTCAATGGTGGGCATTAAATCATCTCCTTGATTTCTTCTAAGCTCAAATGGTTCATTTAGATCATTTAATTCAATGTAATCTTTCGAGAAAGGGTCTAATGATCTATTTAACACCAAAGTCTTTCCTATAAGCCTAGCTTCTAAATCAAGCTCCATTCTTTCTGTCAAACTTAGCATATAGACCCTCTTAATTATACTACTAGCAAGTTTAACACTTTTGAAAATAATCTTTTCTTCCCCAACCCTCAAAGTAATCTTTCTTTTTGTAAATATCAATCTTAGCACGAGCGGTAGGCAAAAATGGTCTTCCAAGGATCAAGGGTACTTTGACATCCTCGGGCATATCAAGAATTATAAAGTCTATTAGGAAAGTAAATTTACCAATTCCTACTAGTACGTTTTCAGCTATTCCTTTTAGATATTTCACAGTCCTATCTGCCAATTCCACTGTGAACCTAGTGTACGCTAATTCGCCTAATCATAAGTTAAGGTAGGTCAAGAGAGGCATAACACTAACGCTAGCTCCTAAGTCAACAAGGGTGTTGTCAAAACAAAAATCATTAATAAAGCAAGGTAAAGTGAAACTTCCCGGGTCTTTCTCCTTTCAGGGTATGGCGTTGTTGATATGTGAAGCTCCATAAGCTTCCATGAATTTTGGTCCATAATTCCCCTCTTCTTCACAGTAATGATTATCCAAATGACTTGGAAAAGGAACCGTCATTTGTCTCGACTTGTATAACAATGTACTGTTTTGTCTAGTGGATACAGCGTATTGGTTTGATCCAATACGACGTATCAAGTTTGAATCAGCTTCAATAGTGGTTGAAATCAACTTGAATTGGTCTCTCGGGTTTGTTTTAGTTGAGCTTGGTAGGCTTCCAAATCCTCTCTCCTGTAGTACCTTGCTCATTTGCCCAATTTGTATTTCTAAAGTTTTGATCGATGCTCCTTGGTTCCTTATTGCAGCATCTATCAAAGCTCAGATTTCTTTGATCAACTTAGAGTTTTCTTCATGTCTTTTTGCTGATTCACTCATGAATTTGCTCAGGGTATCTTCCATAGATTGCCTTCGTTTTTAGAATGAAGGATTAACGTTGTTCCTTTGATAGTACCCTGGAGTAGTTGCTCTATATCCCCCACCTTGAAAAGGTCTACCGAATTGCGTATAGTAAGCTTCTTTTAGGGCATTCCCTTCTTCTTTTTATGGGCAATCCTTGGTGTAATGGGGTCCTTTGCATTGCTCACATCCAACCCGAGCAGCATAAACTTTTTCATTTACTTTCTTGATCTCTCTTCTAAGATTGTTTAATTGTGCTTGTATCGCAGCTAATCCGTCAGAAGTCTCAATACTTATTTCTCTTGATGTTTCATTATACCATTATTTGAGAGTATTCAACC
>BQNB010139185.1:5362-17593 GCA_026074375.1 Tanacetum coccineum
TTTCTGAGATGTTCACCGATGAACATGCTCTTGATTACTCATCCCCACCATTATGGGATGATTATGATGATGAACTTTTTGATCTTGAGTCCAATAATGATGATGTTTATGATGATCCATTTGACTCCAAGGAAGATAAACTCAAAGAGTCTAAACTCTTGATTGATGAACTTGACCCCTCTAGATCAAGTGATTTCTTTCCTTCCCCGAAGTGTGACTCAGATTTCTATGAGGATTTTTCCGAGGTTGATACTTTATCTTTGACCGACAACGAGGACAAGGTATATAACCCGGGAATACTCATTCATGAGAACCATTTTAAAGTCACCAACTTTGCAACACCGGATAAGAATGTAAAGAAGATATCTTATGCTTCTTTAATTCTTGAGGATTTTAATCCTCCTCTTTATGAACTTCCTTTCCACAAAGAAATTCCCGGGTCTGAAACTCTACTCTTGTTTTTGTCCGAAAATGAGGAAAAAGTTTTCAACCCCGGGATTCTAACTTCTAAAGGAGTTCATACTTCTCTTCTCCTAGAATTATCTCATCGGGGCCCTAAAGCTTTCAAAGTCATTAAAATTTTTGAAAGCCTGATGGAGATTTTTCCTTGCTCTTATGGAGAGGACATTCGTGTTTTGGATGTTCCGTGTCTCCATTTCTATCCCCCTTGATCAGTTCAAGTATGGGGGGATCGGGTCGAGCTAAGTAACATTAAACAAGTGCTTCGTGGGTGGCAACTCATGCTTATCCTAGTATAATGATAATAGTAGTAATGAATAAGTGTTTTATGTTATGAGAGAGGCTCGCCTCTTCCATTTTCCGTGTTTTGTGTTTTGTGATTGTATGTCGAGGATTGCCCGGATTTTTGAAGTCTCTCGTGCTCGCGGTTTTGTCCTTCGATCACTCGAGTTTCACATCCTCAGCTTCATTTTGGGAATCCAATATCCAAATCTTATCGACTAACGTTTATCTTTAAGCATACTTAATAAACGGCTTAGGATTTACGTAGAGACTCTTCTTAAAACATTGAGGACAATGTTTAGTTCTAGTATGGGGGGATCTATCAATTTGATTATGCCTGCAGTCGTTGTTTTCACGTAATCCCGTTTTTACCACCAAAATACCAAAAAAATGAAAAAATTTAAAAATTTTCAAAAAGAAAATAAGTGTTTTGTCACAATTTTGACTTTCCTGCTGGGTAGAATAAGAATAAATTTTGTCTCGATCGAGCGTGTTGAGCTCTATCTTGTTCCTTAACTTTTAGACTAAGCGTTCGCGGATCTTCGCGAAGAACGGAAAATGATAGAGTTAAGTATGAGTTAGATGCTAAACAAGGATTATTTGGAAATCTTACAAGCTCATGTGTGTAATTTGTCGCTTTTTCTCCCATAAACTCCTAACCGGACTAATAATACGTGCTATTTTTGAAAATTAAACTTAAATCAACATTTTTTGAATTCAAAGTGTAGTCAATAATATTTTTCTTGGTCTTAGTTCAAATTTATACTTAAATTTTCTAAAAAGAAATTTTCTCTATATATTGTGGTAATATAAAGTGCAAAAAAATATATATATATATAAAAAAAAATAAAAAAAAATTATGATGAATAATATAAACTGTGGGCTAATAAAAGTTTGATGCATCTTGCCGGCTCACAACCGATGTTGCAGCCTTCTAAAAAAGGCCCATAGTGTGAATAATAATCCGAGACCGATAAAAGTTTAGTGCATCTTGCCGGCTCACAACCGATGTTGCAGCCTTCAAAAAGGTCGAGGATTTCAATTGTATCATAGTTATGTTAATGGTTAAATGTGATTTAATAAATATAGGGAAAATCTCTTTTTCTTAAATTTAAATATACCTTCGAACTAAGACTATTTCATTTTAAGTTTTTCTAAATAAGCTATGTATATACGGGAAACCTAAGAGTCTTTGAAACTAAAGGTCCGTGAGTCCCGATACTAGTCTATGTGCGATGTCAAAATCCTGGTCACTTAGCCGCAAGGTTGGGATGTGCCGAGACGAAAGTCGCTACATGGGATGATCTCGCCTTCAAACTCATTATTCTCAGGTGGAACGTGAAGCATAGAATTTTGCAAAACGTTGATCTATGGTTGAAATTCAAAATGGCACATTCACCTAATATATAATAATTGTCGAGTGTGAAAAGTTCACAAGTTACAAATATGAGTAGTGTTAGCATCTTAACTTATATTTAACGGTGATTTTGTTTTAAGCTTGGTTTAGAATAAGTGAAAAGTCGGGAACGATGAATTTATCCTTTTTGGGGCATTTTATGATTGAAATGTTTCTTGTTCTATGATCCCTAAAAGTTATAAAATAACAAAAGTCAAACATGTTAGTTAGTTGGTTAAAAAGAAAAGCACAAAAAAATGAAAAAAATACAAAAATACATTTTATTTGTATGTTTTCACTTATATTGCGCAGCAAACGGATATCCGACAAAAGGACGAAAAATCAAGCCAAAACCGACAAAACCAAGCACGAGAACGGAAAGAGCGTGAAGCAAAAGTCAAAAATCAAAGTCAAAAGTCAAAGTCAAACCCGAGAAGTCAAAGTCAAAGCCGAAGCCGAAGCCGTAAACAAAGAAATACTTAAATGGGCCCACCCGTACCCATTTAATAGGCCGGGTCAGCCCATTAATGTATTGTTTGAAGACCATTTCATATAAAAGGGCCTAATACCCTTTTATATATACTTGCCCCAAAACAATAACCAAAGGCCCATTTCCTTAACTGTTATTGACTTAACAGCCCCACAAAACTGCTGTTAGTTTCATTACTTCGTTAGTCCTTAAAGGACTATGAGTGCAATAACAAACTACAACCTCAAGGACTGTTCTTGCCAATTCCTTAAACTCTTTTACACCACAATGACTACACTTGAAATAGAACAATACAAAATGAGGGGCCAAGCTTGCCATTTCTCCAAACCTTAACCCTGTTACCATCAAAACAAAAACAACTCTTTTTCCCGCCAATACTATTCACCTGTCTCTCTCAAACCACCCTGCAACCTTGACCCCTGCAACTCTAGTCAAAACTATCACCCTCTCAACCATACCCCACTTCACATGGGTCAATGCCACCTTGGCAATCCCCTTAAACCTAATTCAACAAGGGAAAATGACAAAGAATCAAGGGTTGAGATCACAAGACTTAGAGGGCACACAATTTGGATGGCTTGGATTAATCTTTGAAGTCTCTCACACAACAAACACATCTCAAAACCCCCTCAGTGAACAAGCACATAAAGACTTGAAGACTCTTAGTATAAGTAGGGTTAGTGTAGCTTATTTGTATAGGTCAAATTTTTGTTAAGTCCAGTATTGTATTAACAAAATTTATCCATTTTAATAATGTCCTATAATTACTTGTCATTTAAATACCTATCATTTAAATTCAGTCATTGTAATTTTTCTTAAGTTAATGAAATTTTAAGCTTTCTTTAAATTATTGTCATTTACTTATATTGTCTTTTAAATACTGTCCTTAAGCTCTTACATAAGCTTCTGTTTCATCAAAAACTTATATAAAAGTTTGTTTTCAATTTCTGTTTTAAAAAACCAAAATTCACAAAAATCTATCAAAGATTCATAGAGCATGGTAAATCTTGGATGGCCATGGGTTTAGAGCTTCATGGGAAGCATTAGGACTGGTTTTGAGTGTTAAGTACTTGCCAAAAGCTTTGGACCTTTGTGAGTTTCATTTTTCATTTTTTGCTTATTACTGTTCATGTGCTTATTTCTGCTTATTACCTACTTATTCTTGCTTATTATTGTTGTTTATTGCTTACTTATGCTTTTTGATTGCTGTTATGTCATTTGTTTGTGTTTTTCTCTAAAACTGTCTTATTAGCTTTAAAAACTTCTCATATCTTTGTTTGCTTATTTAAGTGCTTATTGCTTTGATCTTACTGCTTATTTTTGCTTTATATTGGTTGATAATGATCTGTACTTAAAATAGTTTGCTTGAATCCTTAAAAACTCAGTTTAAAATTAGTTTGATAAACTTAAAGGGATGTTTGGCATAAGGTCTAAAGTAGGTCAAAACAAGTTTTTACACCATTTGGGTCACCAAGGCAACTTGTGCAAGCCTTCTTAAGTTGTTTTTAAGCTGTCTTTAAAAGTTTTAAGTCTTAAAGCATGTTTTAATGATTTTTCTAAAAGGGTGTTTACATCTGTGGTTCAAAAGCAGTCTCACATAGCTTATTTGATTAGGTTTTAAAAAACCATCATTTTAGTGTTGTTTTATAATTGTTTTTAAGTGTAAAATGCAGTAGGATAGAGTTTCATAAGTTTTCATTTGACCAATTTGTTTCAAGTTATAGTCTGTCAAGTCATTTTTTTGTTTTAAAAGTTCCTTTTTCATTCTCAAATTTAGGTTTCTTAAAATTGTTTTTAGCTTCTGAATTTTTGAGCATAAGCTTATTAGTTGGTGATTTTTATCTGTTTTAGCTTAGATTAGCTTTTAGACTTATTTTAGATAGTTAAAATTAGGCCTCTTAGCTTTTAAAACCCTTTTCCTAGCTTATTTTGTAGGCTGCATAATCAAATTTGTCTTGTTAAGAAAACAAAAAAGTAGTGGGTCTGCTGAACCAGCACTTTGCATTTAACTTTTTCACCATTAGCCTAATTGGAGTTTCACACTCCTTATGACTAAATGATTCTAGTAGCTCTTTGGATAAGCTTTAAGGTCTTTTAAGCGATAGCCACAAGGTTTCTGATTGGGGCCTTAAAAATAGTCCAAAAGTGGTCCCTGGGGCTGTCGCCCTGCGTAGTTTTTGCTTATTTTTTGCCTTTTTTAGCTTTTTCTGCTGTATTTTTCTCTTGCTTATTTAGTTTAGACTTGCTTATTAGGTTAACGTGGTTAGGTTTGTGTTGCTTATTTTTCCTTTCCATTAGCTTATTGTGCTTAAATACTTAAACAATTTTAACCTTGGGCATTTAAGTTAAAAAGTAAAAGACACTGTCACATTATTTTTGACTTTAAACTGGATTAGTTTGTTTTTCAGAAAAAAGTTGCTTTTTTAAACTTGATTATTTTTGTGTGTTTTATAAGTGTGCAAAAATAAATTAAAAAAAATATTTTTCAAAAAGGAAGCCACACACTTTGGCCTTTTTGCTATTCAGCCCTTTTGGGCTTATTTCTGGCTTATTTAGATAAACTGGGTAACTCCTTTTATTTTTCATAGATTCACCATTGTCTTAAGCACTTTTTAGAATTTTTTCAAAATTTTCCCATTTAATTTACTATTTTTAATCAATTTTTCTTTTTAAAACAGTTTTTAATTCATATAAAATTATAAAAAAATCAAAAAAATGTAATTCTTATTTTTTTAATTTTCTTTTATCATTTAACACCTAGGAAAATTAAATTTGCATCAGTAGGGTTAAAATTTCACAATTTGGTTTTTTAAAGAACGGGTTTAGGATCCCGTTCTCGTTTTTAGGTTTAAATCACTTACGTGCTTTCGTTTTTAGGTTTCCCTTATTCGTTTTTGCATTTTAATTGTAGAATTAAAATCCCAATCCAAAAATCTTAAACCATTCAAAACACGCGATCACGAACGTAAAACCGATTCTCAATTCACACCTCGTTGGGAAACGACTCGGGAGGTTTTTTTAGGGTTTTGCTTTGGATAAAAGTGAAGTGTCTTTAAAAGCCTTACGGAATACTTATCTCTCTTATTATTGATCTTATCCTTGTTACGTATTTATATTATATATTTATTATATTTATATATACTAAAAAGGACGAGTCAGTTAGTGTTATGCCTCTCTCGACCTACCTTAACTTAGGATTAGGCGAATTAGCTCACACTAAGTTGACAGTTGAATTAGCAGACATGATAGTGAAATATCCAAAAGGAATTGCTGAAAATGTGCTAGTAGGTATTGGTAAATTTATTTTCCCCGTAGACTTTATAATTCTTGATATACCTGACGATATCAAAGTGCTCTTGATCCTCGGAAGACCATTTTTGTCTACCGCCCGTGCTAAGATTTATGTTTTCAAAAGAAAGATTACTTTGAGAGTTGGGGAAGAGAAAATAATTTTCAAAAGTGTTAAACCTCCTAGTAGTTTAATTAAGAGGGTCTACATGCTAAACTTAAGAGAAAGAATGGAACTAGATTTAGAAGCTAGACTAATGGGAGAGACTTTTGTGTTGAATAGATCATTAGACCCTTTCTTTGAGGATTACATGGAACCAAACGATCTTAATGTACCATTAGAGCTTAGAAGAGATCAAGTTGATGATTTAATGCCCACCATTGAGGAAGGTGAGGTAATTGAGGAATTTAGAGCTAGGAATGATGCTAGTATGGTTATCAAAGTTTTTGGATATCCTAGTGATTGCGACTACGATAAGAAGATCCATATTGATTGTGCCTACAACTTGAAGTTCTCTTGCATGATAGGTTTTGAATTTTTACACGTTAATTTTTTCGCTATCGTAAATGTAATGTCCAAAAAGTTTCATAATTCTATAATGAAAGGACAATATGGAATACAAGGGAAATAATGTAGTTGGAACCTTAATGAACATACCTATCTTTGTTGGAACTTTCTCTATCATAACAAATTTTGTAGTTTTAGAAGATATGGATGCTTATCGTGATGACGGAATGGGCGATGTTATTTTTGGCGAACCATTTTTAAGAGAAGTTGGGATTAATGCAAAACGGTGTGAAGGAATGATTACCATTCATAATGTTAATGAAGAAATTACTTACCAAATGGCGTGGTCACATATGAGGTTTAAAAACCACACTAATGAACAATGCAACAAGATCCTGCGATTACTGAAGGTAAGTAAAGAGGATAAAATGAATGGAATCTCGCACTCATACCAAAAGAATAAGGGATTCTACAAAAGATTCTTGAACTTAGGGCCCGAATATGTCTGAGATACAAAGATGGAAGAATAGCTCACATGCGGGCACATTAGCGTGCATGATGGAATGAGAAGGAAGCTGGAAGAAAAGTCTAACTTAAAGACTTCGCTATAAACAAAAGTGCTTCCCGGAAGACAACCCGGATTGTTATTTATTTTTATCGAGTCTGTCTTCCCAGACATTAATACGGTGTATCCGCTCTATAACATATGGCGTATTGAATGTCTGGACGTTATCGGTCCTTTATTTTTATGCACTTTAAAAACATTATTGTCAGTTCTATCAATACGACGTATTCATGCACATGATACAGCGTATTCAACAGACTGACTCATATTTAGTATTTAGTTTAGTTTAAATTAACCATAGATACCAAGATAGGAATGCATTGTTTTTCTTATAATTTGCACAAGACCTCGGTGAAAGAAAAGAAATTGACAATGTTGGTGGAGAATCTACGATCTGGAAATCTGGAAGTGTTGAAGTCTTGAAATCTCAAGACGACTGTTCAACACGATCTTGCTCATAAACTCAACATGGAGAATCTACCGAGCAAAATATCAGGGGAGTTTCTCATTCTGATTCTTTTTAATTCCCGTTTTTAATGTTTTATCTATACAACGAGGACGTTGTATAATTCAAGTGGGGGGATGGGAATTAGAATGATACTTGTCCTATTTTTCACACTAAAATGCTTAAATTATGCTCAAATTAAAAAAAAATTCAAGCATACTTTTGTGAAATTACTTGATACATAACCTGCACACAATAACCCTTGTTAGATATTGTGAGGATTTAACCTTATTCGTTTCCAAATGTTTACCCAAATTCCACAAAAATATGAGTGTGCCGGTGATGTTGTAGACTTTAGAACTTGGCATGGTATATCTATTCGAGACCACAATAATGAGCACTATGGATTTAGATGGAGTAACTTGTTTAAATTGGTAAATTTTTAGGATTACACCTAAAAGCCAATACATGTTGTTTTATTAACTAACTACACTGGTTAGTTAACCCCCGTATAAACCCTTAGTTTACTCTTATCTTAAGAGTAAGATACCCCTAGAACAACCAGAAGAGCCAATCCTTTAAGAATTACACCAACTATCTGTTTTGTTACACCTTTACACCTTAGCCTACCCTGTTAGATTATGTCCATTTATCAGTTGCTAGTTGCTTAAAGTGTAAAGTATTGATGTGTCATTCTGTGGTGTATATTTTATTGATTCAAGTTTTAAATTTATATTTTGCCGACTAAACCAAAAACAATACTTTAAAGGGCAGTGTACCCGATCGGTAGTAGTTTCGTGGTAAGTAGGGTGTCGAACACTTAAAGCGAGGTTAAATCTATCAATTTAATTAATATCTTGGTTATCTATTCTATGTTTATTCTATTCTATTCTAAACATATTTCAGTCTAAATCCTATTTTTAACGGGAAAAGGGGGGTTTTCAGCATGAGAGACTGGCACGGCTTGGTTGATGACTACAATCAATTCATGACACTTTTACCCACGCAAACTAATTAACAAAATATAAAAGAGCGGTCGAACCTTATATAAGAAAACTGTATTAACCATTATTAATCTGATTAGAAAGTTGGTTTGTTTATTAAGTGCAATGATTTTTTCTATCGAGGTGGCATATCATTCTTAAGACTTAGGCATTACATCATCCTAAGACCTAAACATTAATTCTGTCACAATTAATATAACACCATGTGTTTTCAAGTCATTGACAACGTCAACAAATCCACAATGTACCTTTTGTATTGTACGTGTTCGCTTGAAATTGTAAACGTTAGGATTAAATCGCGTACGCCAAAAATTAGCGTTCAATGTAAACGGGCATCAAACAATTAAATGTTTACATCAAGCAAGGTTTATATAATTATTTTGAGAATAATTATTAACTTTGTTCATTTTATTTTTATCGGATACGTAAAGTGTATACGTTTCGCGATAAATTGCGTTTAGGCACTCCTGGAACCACCAAAACTTTTCTACGCTTCAACAAATACCCACATTTATACCCAATACATAAAAATTACTCAACAACATCACATATATCTTATTTTGGCCGAAATTATGGCAATTGATTCAAAGATATAAGAAAAATTTCCAACTTGGTCAATGTACATCTACCTTACATTAAAACCTAGTCTATCTTTGTTTCTTTGACTCATAACACATAAACAAGAATCCTTAAAACCCTCATTATGTTTGTTGAATGTTTATTCTTACTTTTTGACCATTGAACCTTATAAGTGCAAGTAACTAATGAGAGACATCACACAACTCTTATACACTTAGTAAAAATCAAACAAAAACCCCTTTTGTGCCCCATAGAGCCCACGGCTCAACTCACTCACCCACACAAATCCATACAAAATTTTATACAACCCATACACACCTATACACATCCATCCTAAGATGTTCTAAGGTGTTTCCAACCATTGAATCACCATTTACAAGTAATAATCAAGAAAAGGAAAGCTAGGGTTTTTATTAAGAAAACAAGGGTTTTCTTTGTGCAAGCTTGGATTCTAGGGCTAAACAAGGGTTTAGCATTTGTTTATCATCATCTTCACACATCCTAAGGTCTACTAGAACTCTTTATATTCTTGTAAAACCCATTTAGAAACAAGAGTTAAATAGTTTGTCAAGTGTGTGAAAAAATAATATCCTAAGATCATATGTTAAAATCTGTCACTAAAATATTTCCAACACATTAACTCTCTTCCAACAAGATGTCTAAATCTTTTCATCATCTTGCTTTGTTTGACCTTGGGTTGGTTATCTTCTCAAAAGAAGAAAATTTCATATTAATTACATTGTATTTAAGTAAAAGAATTTTTTTTTGTTAAACTTTGAATTGTGCTTGCATTGTTCTAAACACACTCACACACACTAATTATTTCTTTTTATAATATATAGTATTTATACAATAAGATGCGTGCGTTGTATTAAAATGTTAGAAAAATCAATATCAATACACTATATAAAAATGTCCAAAAAACTATGCATACTTTGCTTACAAACAATTTGTTTTCGCACTTAAGCAAAATATTATGACATTCCAGAAGTAAGAAATTAACTTGTCATTATTCATCAACCTCACACTTACAACTAGTCTTAGGATTAATGGAACACACTATGAAAATATTTATTTGTCTTCTTTTAAGAGAGTGTTTGTAAGGGTCAAGAAAGATTTCAAGTATATATCAACTCATTATTCAAACTATGATTGATATTATTATTGAATCTAATTGACAAGTTTTCGAGTATGGACAAGAAATTGTATTTTTATTTGTCTAGCTTTAAGATTATATCAAAATATAACAAGAGATATTATCTTAAACCTACATACTCAATCACACTTGATTGATATGAAAATAATGACATCCTCTTCAAAGACGATAAGAATATGCATCGGATCTGAAACTCACCAATTGTGTAGATGGTGTCATATTAAGTCTACTTGTCCTATAGTTGTGTTCCAAATATTTGGTAAATATATGCATAAAATACACAATGAAGTAGGATTGACGACTTGAATGTCTTGTCCAAAATATTCAAGTAATTTATCTTGCAATGCAATTAGTAAAGTCGTCATCTTCGAAAAGCCAAACATGAGCAAACGCACAACATATGTAACTTTGCTCAAACAATTCAAAAGCCCATCCCTCACACTCACTACCTCCCACGCACACAAAACCACCCCGATCACAATTCTCACACCCACTTTCACACATCCCACCCAACCCCCACAACATCACTTTACACCCATGCCCTCACCTCCACACCTCTACTTCTCCACACAACGCACAAAACTCAAACCTATTTCTTCCCTTCAAAACTTCTCTCATACTTTATCACAATAAGCTATATTTCTTCTTCAATAATGAGAACCCTTTGACCATCTAAGGTTAGAATCAAGAAGAATTGAACATATTCCACAAACCATTTTTGTGCTTTCTTTCAATAGGTGATCGTAAGGGGATTTTAAATATGACGATGATTATTATTCAAACGATAATCAATCTCATTATTCAATCCAATTATAAATTTGGAATATGAACATGAAATCGAGATTAAGATTTATCTAGATCACAGAAATATCAATCAAATGACCATAGATATTTTCCCGTGTACTACCCTTTTATTTTTTTTTTATTCTAATGTTTGTGTTATTTAGCTTTAATGGTCCAAATTATACTCTAAATACTTACACACTATAAGTAGGATTGACGACTATGAATTTCCACTCGGAAAACTCATAAGTAACTCCAACTTGATAGCAAGACTTGGATTTGATGAGCAAGTCTTGGTTGTCATTTCTGAAATCTCAAACCAAGAACCCTTATAACTTATATAAGCTTCTCCTAATAACCTAATTTTAACACCATCTCCCAAATAGTGAGAAAATAATCCTTGCCCAAATTTGGCACCTCCACGGATCGATGGATTCTTCGTCTTAGATTCATCTTCGGTTTAGGTAAATTCGCCCTATGGCATTAGATTTGAAACATCTTCCTCTTGCTTAAAAATTCTAACATACACGTAACTAAACTTTAGTGAATCATCATTTATTTCTACAAAGAAACAAACACAAGATCTATTAAGGTAAATAACTTTAATTGGATTTCTTTCATAAAAGACATGCAAAGGTGCATTCTTTGAACACTCTCATTATAGAGTATTACACTTTGTCACTCTTAAGCATACTCCTAGGTCCTAGGTGACTCATTCTCTTTTACACCTACAACAACTTGCTTGCTCTTTCATTCAACCTTAGGATTCCACACATCTTGATTAGGATTATGTGAACCGGAATTAAAGCATGTTAGTTGAGTCATATTAGGCCCTGAGTGATAAGACAATATAAATCGTATCTTTGCTACACTTCATTAGGCAAATATAGGAATTCCATTTTGTCTAACATAAGAATGACTACTGGAGAATCTATTGCACTAGAAATTCAATTTGACCTAACGGTTGAATTGCTTCCAAGAGTGAAGTTGGGTTCATGGTATAACCCGTAAAAATGGTCGTGTTTAGCCTGAATTGAGCACCACTAGTGATAGTCTCATATTCATTCTCTAATTTGATTAAATGGCTCTTTTTAAATATGCCTAATGATAGTCTACATCGATAGACTTTGTATTTCATTAGGAGTACACACTAAGCAAGTAAAAATTAGGTTTCCCCTTAGTCAATCTAGACTATTTGAACGTCACGTATGTGTTTTTATAGTTTTAAGATGATAACTTGCTCCCATGTAATGCAATTATATGCCTTCATGATTAT
>BQNB010139186.1:0-17593 GCA_026074375.1 Tanacetum coccineum
AATCTAAAACTACTTTGCACCAAAATCTGTCCTGGTGCTAGTAAAAGCTTTTTAAGCTCTAAACTTTGAAATTCTACAAACTAAGTTTCAAAACCTGTTTAAAACTTGAACACTTTGAAAACCTCAACTATGTAACACTACTTAACTAACACTGTCCAAACTAAATTTTATCTAAAATCTATTTTAAAACTAAATCTGCTAAAACCTTTTATCTACTCTATCTTACACTCAACTAACTAAGCTATTTTAGCACTAAAAACTACAGCTTATTAAAAGAAATAAGCTAGTTACTCAGCTAGCTTAACCTTCTAATTATGACAGAATTTAAAACTTGAGATCTCAATGAGTTCTAACTACAATCAACTTAAAACATTTGCATATCTATGTTAACTAAGCTAAATTGAACAGGATTAAGCACATAAAGAGACAATGCAATAAGCTAATGAATTAAGCTAAATGTATGCTAAAATTAAAAACATGAAGCTAACCCTTTGAATTGTAGTCTCTGAACTCTAGCCACTCTTGTTGAGTGAGTGGCTTTTAAACACAATCCTAATGGCACCTTGCCTCTAAAACCTGAGCTTAAGCTCAATAAGCTGAAATGAGCTTATTACTCCTCAATGCTTCCAATATCAATCAAATTGAATTCAAATGAACATTATTGAACTAAAATAGACAAATTCAGTATTTAGAAAGCTTTTAACAAAGTTTGAACTACTTTTGAACTGAAGGAAGCAAAATAAGCTATATTGAGCTTATTACAAGCTTATTAGCTAAAAACAGCTTATAACATGTAAACTTGAAAACGAAAACAACTCAATTAGTTTTATTGATTTAGGAAAAATAGTACAAGATAAGAAAACAGAAGGTACAACTAACTTTGAAAGTTTAAAAACTCAATTGGAAAAGGTGAACAGTACACGTAAGCTAAGAAGAGAAAATTACAAAGAAAACTTAACTAATTAACTCTAAAAAACTGTCTAAACTGAATAACAATCTCCTATTTATAGATGAGGGTGAAGAGAGGATGAGAACTTCAATCGTTCCTAGCCCTTGATCACTTTAAACTTGATTTTTAGCCGTTGATTGTAATGGATGAGGTGTTCAGACCAATAGGAAGCTGCCACGTCATAGAAATGACGTGGAGATTGTAAATACGAGGTGGGTTTGTAGTTGGGAAAGACGGGAGAAGGATTTGGGGAAGTTGGGCTTGTTGGGTGTTTTGGCGGGAAAAACCGTTATAAAGCGGTTAGGAGAAAAGTTTAAACCGCGCTTGTGTATGAAAGATTGGGGTAATTGCACAACAAGTCCCTCTGTTTCTTTTCCACAAATGTAGTATAGAATGAGTTTGAGATTTGACAGTTCTGGCCCTTGAAGTTTTGTAAACAAGAAATGGGCTTTGATTTTGGGCTCATTGTTGGGCTTTTGTGATCCGAATGGTGTAGAAAGGCCCAAAGGGTATTTTAGTAATTTTGCATCTTCTTCAAAGGGTATAATGGTCATTTCACTTCAAACTTTGACCTTTTCTTTACTTTCTTGACTTTTCTCGACCACGGTCTTGATCCGGCTTTCGATATTGGCTTCAAATCTCTCTCTTGTACTTGTCTTTTCCGTTTCTTGTCGGTTTTGGTCGTTTTTGCTCTTTTTGACTTTGATATCCTTTCCTGCACATTGAGACACAAAAGCACACATATTTCCATCTTTTGGCATATTTTTGGCTTTTATTGGCGAAATCCTGGGTATTTTATGTATACAATTTAACACTTATCAAGTCAATAAAGAATTTGTTCCTTTAATAGTTGAAGTATGATGCCACTGGGCCTCACGTAGGGTTAATCAGATGTATGTGTGGTCGCACCCAAAAACTCAAGTAGATATGTCTCAATGATTTTTGGTAATCTAGATTAATCATATATACGAGAAACAGAACCGTTAATTAATGGAATGACTATTGATCCATATCCATTTTTAACATGGTATCGGAAACAAAGGGATTGTAAATACATAAATCATTTATCCGTGACTTTATGAAACCACACTCAGATATTTTTGGGAGCATTGGCGTGTTGCTAGACGCTTACCATGTTAATATATTATTTAGTACATGTCCAAGTGGGAGCTGTTGGATTATGTCCACGTAAAAATAATATATGTCCGGGAATTTATTTGAGCCTACGGGGACGCACGCGTTAATACGTAAAACAATTAATAATAAATATATTAAATGTAATATATTTAAGTGATAAATCTTAACGAGCGTTAAATGTTAATAAATATTTAATGGGGGTTATATTAGTCGTTAATAGTTAAAAGAAGGACTAATATGCAATTATGGAGAAAAAGAAAGTATGGGATTTATTTCTTTTTTCCCTTAGCCAATTATTTCCTAATCTCAAGAGGAGGTGAAATTGCCTAACTTGCAAGCCAAGTTTATGAGGCTATAAATAGAGGATTGTGGTGTTTAGTTTTTGACATAAGATGAAAACCTAAACCTTAAAAATCTCTCCTTTCCTCTCCTTCCTAGCTCGATCGGCCGAACACCCTTACAAGGTGATATGTGTTTAATCTTAGGAATTCCTATTGGCTACAGATACGTGAAGAGAGGATCAAGGGCTCATATTTGATGATTTGAAGAATGATTTTGATCAAGGGTCAAGATTTGAACATGGGGGAGCATCTCAAAGGCCTAGAAGATTCACCTCCTCACTATAAATTGAGGAGCAATCACACAGTATTAGACATCTAGAATAGGAGTAGTGTAGCTTATAGCTTTATTTTCCAGCTTATTGTCTTTTTAATACTGTAATTTCCATTTTCAGTAATGTAAACTCTTTAATATTAAGGAAATTTTCATTTCCTTTTCAATTCTGTTTTTAAATTCTGTCTTACATTGATACAATTGATTTCAAAATAGTTTAATAAGCTCAAATAAGCTCTTTTACTCTTTTAAGATTTCACTTATCCAGTTAAGTTTCCTAATAGCTTAACTGAATGATCTACTCTACTTAAATTCACCAAAACAGTCAAATAGCTTAATTTGGATGATAAGCCAAGCATGGATGGGCTTATGGTTACTTACTAGCTTATGCTAGAGCTTGTATATTAAACTCTTTTGAGCATTTTATGTCCTTGTTTAGTGCAAAGGACAATGTACTTTTCCTTTTCTCTTTTTAAGCTTCATTTCTGTTTTGTTTATTCAACTACTTATTCTATGCTTATTTCTGTTTATTGTGTGCTTATTTTAGTTTAGATATGCTTATTAAGTCTTATATCTAGTTTATAGTTTAGATGTAACTTGGTTTAAGTTTTTAAAAGAATCTGTCCATTTTAGACTTAAAATTGCTCTTTAAGATAGTAAAACTGCTTATTAGTCATAGCTTATTAATTAGTGCTTAATTCCCCAAGTTTTTGCTTAAATGTCTTTAATAAGCTTAGTTATTAATCTGTTTTCAATAATTAGGTCTTATTAAGATCTGTTAAGCTTATAAGTTGATTTTAAGGATTTAAAGGGGTGTTTGGCAAAAGCAATCTTAACTTAAGTTAAGACTGCTAGGGTTAATTTTAGGGATTAAATCTGTTTTAATAAGCTCTTGTTAAGTCTTGAGGTTAGGATTATTGAGTTTAGATTTTTTTTTGAACAACAGATTTTTATTAAAACACTAGCAAGAAGCTAGAAAAGATTACAAGATAACAAAATTAGGGTTTTGTAACCAAGTGACCTAATTAACATTACACTTAGATCGACTAGAGCACCACGTATAAGAAAATTGAACTACATCATCGAATAAGAGAGCACGCCTTGGTTGAGAATTCCCAAAGAGCAATTGATTTCTGAAGCGCCAAATTAACCACCACATCACGTAACAAATACCTTCAAGGAACACCTTCAATTGCTTATGTAAACGAATATTGACAATCCAGATGAGCCACTCGTTATAGGAGTTAAAAGCCACATCTTCAAGTTCCCACCAAATCAAAAAATTTCTCCAAACTTGGCGAGCCAAGGGACAAGCGAAAAAAATATAGGAAGTGGATTCCACAGCCGAATTACAAAGGGGACAAGCAATTGATGGAATATCCATTCCTCTAAGCGAAAGATTAGCTCTAGTAGGTAATTTATCCAAGCAAACCCTCCAAGCATGAACATTTACCTTGATGGGAACGACTCTAAGCCATCTAGTTGGAACTTCAGCTTTCGGCAAGATTGTATTATCAATTAAGATGCGAGAGGATTTAACCGAAAACTCTTGTGAGCCTTCTAAAGACCAACACCATCTATCTGATATATTTGGGAGCACAAGATCAGCAACTTTCGAGCAAAGTAAACCATAATTTTCCTGCTCCACACCACCTCTTGGCATCCTACGAAAAGAATGAGACAAAGAGGGATGACCCATTTTCTCGGCCACACTAATAGATTTACACATCTCTAAAGCATATAACCTTTTATAAAGAACCTTCAACGCAACCTCTCCTAACCAAGAATCATCCCAAAAAGAAGTATTCTCACCGTTGCCAACTTTTTTTTGAATGAAATCCATAAGATTTATACCTTTACTTTGAAGCGAATGAATAGCAAGAATTACGTCTTGCCATGGAGATCTTCTAGGAATCAACTTATGAGTATCTAAAGCTCCTTTGTTACCAAAGATGGCTTTAATAAAACGAGTCCACAAAGACGAACCATCAGTTAGAAATCTCCAAACCCACTTGAAAAGGAGAGCGCGATTATGTGCAAAAAAACTAGAGACACCAAGACCACCATTCTTTTTTGAGGTTAGAACCATATTCCAGCCAATCCAAGCAAGCTTCCTATCAGAACCATCAACTCCATAAAAGAAATTCCGACGAATAGATTCCAAATGATTTAACACGCCAATTGGAACCTTGAATATAGACATATGATAAAGCGGAATCGAGGTGGTCTAACTCTTACTCATAGCCCGTCATCGTTTTTATTTCACTTGCTAGAAAACAGTCTCGTTATTTTCGGTTTAACATAATGTAATTTAGGTGTAAGATTTGTCAAATTCTCCTTTTTATTTTTCTTTTTTTTGGGGGGGGGGGGGGGGGGGGGGGTGAAATATGTGTGCTTTTGTGTCTCAATGTGCAGAAAAGGATATTAAAGTCAAAAAGAGCAAAAACAAGCCAAAACCGACAAGAAACGGAAGTGATCAAGTACAAGAGAAAGATTTGAAGCCGATATCAAAGCCGGATCAGCCCGACACAAGGAAAAAGTCAAGTTGAGTCAAAGGAGGTCAAAGTCAAGAAAGTCAAGTCAAAGTTGTAGAGAAATGACCATTATACCCTTTGAAGTGAAAGAAATTACCAAAATCAAAAGCCATTACTTGTTTACTAAACTACAAGGGCCAGAAGTGTAAAGTTTCAAAGTCATTTTTACAGTACACTTTTCAAAGAGAAACACAAGGACCACTTATGCAATTCTCCCAAACCTTTCAAACTCATACGCGGGGTACGTTTTCCCCTAACCACCTATAACCAATTTTCCCGCCCAAAACCCGCACAAACCCACCTTCACAAATCCCTTCCCTGTTTCTCCCTACTCTTCCCCACCTCGTATTTACCCATCTCCACGTCATTCTTATGACGTGGCATCCTCTAATTGGTGCGAACACCTCACCATATATCATCCAACGGTTAAGATTCAAAAGAAAAGATCCAAGGGCTTGGAATGAAGAAGCTCTCATCTTCTCTTCATCCTCATCTATAAATAAGAGATAGTTAGTGGTAGTGAGGGAGTTAGTTAGAGAGTTTAGTTCAGTTTATTTTGTAATTTTTCTTTTTAGATTTCGTTTACTGTTCATTTTGTCAAATTAAGTTTTTTAATCTTTCAATTCAGTTGTACTACTTGTTTCTTCTCTTGTACTCTTCTTTTCTTAAGAAATAAAACTAATTCAGTTGAGTTTGTTTTAAAGTTTTCATGTTATAAGCTAGTTTAAGTCAATAAGCTTGTAATAAGCTCATTTTAGCTTATTGAGTTTTCTCTAGTTCTCAAGTTTTTCAAATGATATAAAAAGTTTTCTAAATACTGTTTTTGTCTATTAGTGTTCAATTTTGTTCATTTGAATTCATATTGATCAAATTTAGAAGCAATGAGGAGCAATAAGCTCAAAGAAGCTTATTGAGCTTTAAGCTCTTGGTTTAGAGGCAAGGTGCCATTAGGTCATTGAGTTTTAAAGCCACTCACTCAGAAAGAGTGGCTAGGGTCAGAGACTTCAAAATTCAGGTTTCACATTCTATATTTCATATTTAGCATTTGAATCTTATTCTAGTAGCTTATTGCATTGGCTATTTTTGCTTAATCCTGTGTAATATTGTTTAGATAGCTTAGAGATTCAAATGTTTTTAAGCTTTGTAGTTAGAACTCTATAAAATTACATATTGCCTTAAGAGTCTGTCATAATAGTAGGATAAGCTAGTTGAGAAACTAGCTTATTTCTCTTAATAAGCTTTAGTTTTTAGTGCTAAACTAGCTTAAGTAGGTTAGTTAAAGTTAGAGTAGATATAAGGTTTTGGCAGTTTTAGCTTTAAAATAGATTTTAAGAAAAAATTAGTTGAGACAGTTTGAATAAACTAGTGTTTGGATTAAGTAGTTATTGACTCTTAAAGTCAACTTTAGTATGTAAATGTGCATAAATCAGTTGTGTTAAGTGATATTATAAAGTTTTAAACAGGTTTTGCAAGTTAGTTTGTAGTGTTTCAAAATTTATAGCTTAAAAAGCTTGTTCTAGCACCAGGACAGTTTGTAGTGATAAGTAGTTTTAGACTTAAGAGATTTCATGGCATTTTAGAATTCAAGTTTGGTTAGAGTACACTTAGATACATTTAGCTAGAAGATTCATAAGTTCTAAACTGGAAATTTAGGCCTGGACTTAAGGTTTACCAAGTATATCAGCTACAACAGTACTTACTCTCTGTTGCCCACCAATTTTCTATCCTCTTTTTAGCTCTTGAAGTTAGGAGTTAGAATTTAGTATTTAGCACTTTATTAGAACTCCATTAGCTTAATATAGATAATCTTTTAAGTTTCATTTTTAAGCTCTAGAATAGTTTTTATAATCTTGTAAAAAGTGGTATTAGCAGTTTGAGCTTTTTAGCTTATTTCTTTTGAATTCCTATTTTCTAAGTTGACATTTTCCAAATTCCTTTTATCTAGATTCACTCTACATTCATAGTATAGCTTATTTTCGAAATTTAAGTTTCTAGAGTCAAGAATTGAGCTAGTTAGCTTATTAAGATTAGCTTAATATCAGAATTAAGCTTGAACCTTTGCTTTTTAGGATCAAAATTCTTGATAATCTAGTTTACATTTAGCTTATTCCTTTTTAGAAATCCTTAGTACACATCTTAATCTTCATATAGCATCTTTTAGTTTTAACTTTCATTTAGAAATAAGCTAGATATAAGCAATAGTTTAGATAAGCTAGAATTTTAAAGAAACACCTAAGTTTCTGTAAGACAGATTAAAATGCTTAATTTTTAGCTTATCTAGTGGATAAAAGTTCAAAGTTCTTTTATTAAAGTTTAACTTTGTCGTTTTAAGTTTTTGTTTATTTTCATTTTTTAGATAAGCCAAAAATAAGCCAAATCGTAGGGTCTAATTGGTACTTTTTAGATAGTTAGAGGTTTTAAGGTTTGGTCACCATGCCTGTCCAACGTTCTAATGAAGACCAAGCTGTTCGTATTTCTAAATCTATTTTTGTAACCAATTTTCCTGATAATCTTGGGTCGAAGGAATTGTGGAAGGTTTGCGAGGGGTATGGGAAGGTGATAGACGTTTTTATTCCTAATCGTAGATCCAAAGCAGGTAAACGTTTTGCTTTTGTCAGGTTTATTCGTGTTAACGATTTAGATCGTTTGGTTGGAAATCTTTGTACGATTTGGATTGGTCGTTTCCATCTCCATGCCAATGTTGCCCGTTTTGAACGTGCAAACAAACCTGTAAAACCATCGGGGCCTTCTCAATCCAATGCGCATGGTACATTTGGGTCATTTGTTTCTGCTGCTAGAGACTTTCCACCATTGATTGCCTCTGTTGCTCCTGTATCTTCCTCACCGGCGTTGGTTTTGGATGATTCTTGTGTTGTTGAACGTGACCTCTCATGTCATGTCATGGGGCGTGTGAAAGATATTAACTCCATTCCTAACCTACGGATTCTATTAGCTAAGGAAGGTTTTGAGCATGTGAAGCTGTCATATTTAGGTGGGTTATGGGTGTTGATAGAATTGGATAACGAGGGTTCTAAGCAAAAGTTTTTGGATCATGTAGGCGTTAACTCTTGGTTCTGTACGCTTCTTAATGCCTATAATGATTTTGTTAGTGATGAACGTGTTGTTTGGGTGGACATTGAAGGTATCCCACTTCATGTTTGGTCTCGAGAAACGTTTGCCAAGATTGGTAACAAATGGGGCGAGGCTTTGGATATCGAGGATAATTTTGGCTCCTCTTTTGCTCGTAAGCGGTTGTGCATCTTAACAAAACAACCAGAATCTATATTGGAGAAATTCAAGGTGATTTTTAAAGGCAAGGTGTTTGTGGCTCGGGCGAAGGAACTTTTTACTTGGAATCCGAGTTTTCTTGAACCTAAGGAGTCTGTTTATACCTCGGATGACGAATCAAAGCATGGCGCTAAAATTCTTAATGATGGGGCGCAGAATAGTGATGTCGAGTCAGATGATGAATGTAATGTGGATGGTGTTTCCGAGACAATTTTCAGTGATAATGTGGATGAATGTAATGTTGATGGTCATGGTAAGGAGACGGACAAACATCAATCAGAGGATCCGTTTGGTTTTTATGATTTATTGAATAAACTTCCCGCTAAAGGCGTTCGTGATGCGAGTACCTCTTTATCGCATCCTCCTGGTTTTACCCCTAAAACTTCTGTGACGCACGCTAATGTTGGTGAGATTTGTGAAGATGGTCCTACTAATGGAGAAGACATGGTGAATATGCCTAGGGTGGATGCTAAGGTTATGGACCATTCACAGGAGGTCCATGATTCCTCTAATGGAGAATCAGTTTCTTCCTTTTCACATAAAGTTCATAACGGTGGCTCTATTCTTGACATTTTGGATGACATGGTTCGGGTTGGACATTCTATGGGTTATAATTTGGATGGGTGTTTGAAAGATATGGAACGCATTATTGGCTCACAAGGAGATGAAGATGTTTTTAAATGAATATTCTTTCTCTCAATATTCAAGGTCTTGGGCACAAGACGAAAAAGGAGTGGGTTAAGGAGTTAAATTGTAAGCATAGGATCAATTTTTTAGCGTTGCAAGAGACAAAGATGGATTGTATTTCTCATATGGACGTAAAGTCCCTATGGGGAAATTCAAACTTTGATTTTGTTGCCAGTGACTCATTAGGGAATTCTGGTGGTATTCTTTGTATTTGGGAGGCTTCTATCTTCAAGAAAGATGGCGCTACTATTTCTGATAATTTTATAGCTATTTACGGCACATGGTTACCTCGTAATGTCAAGATTCTTTTGGTGGCGGTTTACGCTCCTCAACAGCCTGGGAGCAAAAGGGCTCTTTGGGATTTTTTATCTAATCTTGTACGGAGATGGAACGGCGAAGCTATTATAATGGGTGACTTTAATGACGTTCGGACTATGGATGAAAGACTTGGTTCGTCTTTCAATGTTTCTAGTGCACGGTGTTTTGATCGGTTTATTGTGTCTTCTGGTCTTGTGGATGTCAAGTTGGAAGGGTACTCGTTTACTTGGTCGCATCCCTCAGCCTCCAAAATGAGTAAATTAGATCGCTTTCTTGTTACGGAAGGTATTATCTCGCTTTATCCGTCTATTTCAGCTTTGTGTCTTGACCGTCACTTGTCCGATCATCGTCCTATTCTTTTGAGGGAAGTTTTGTCTGATTTTGGTCCGACTCCGTTTCGGTTCTATCAATCTTGGTTAAGGATGGAGGGTTTTGATTCGATGGTGGAGCATGCGTGGTTGTCTTTTTCGCATTCTGATTCCAATGCTATGGTTAGGTTCAAGAAGAAATTGCAAGACCTTAAGTCTATTATTCGTTTATGGGTTAAAGATAAAAAGTTTCATCTTCATAACGCAAAGAATTCCCTACAGAATGATTTGATCTCTATTGATAAAGACTTGGAAAGGGGAAACGTTTCTGATGACATCCTTCTCAATCGGATGGATCTAAACCGACGGCTGCAAGATATTAAACTTTTGGAGGTTAAGGATCTGGTTCAAAAATCTAAAATCAAATGGGCTATCGAAGGAGATGAGAATTCTAAATTCTTTCATGGTATTATTAATAAGAAAAGGTCTCAGTTGTCGATTCGTGGTGTTTTCGTTGAGGGCACTTGGTGTACTGATCCGAGTATTGTGAAGGAGGCATTTAAGAATCACTTTGAAGTTCGATTTCAGCAACCGTGTCATGATCGTCTCAAACTTAATGCTCCTTTTCATAATCGGTTATCTTCGGATCAGGTGGATGAGCTGGATAGGGCAGTATCGAGGGACGAAATTCGTAGGGCTGTTTGGAACTGTGGCGAGAATAAGTCTCCTGGCCCCGATGGTTATACGTTTGAATTTTTTAGAAAGTATTGGAGTCTTGTCGGAGCGGATTTTTGCGATGCGGTCGACTATTTTTTTAAGTCTGGTACGTTTCCAAGGGGGTGTAACTCGTCTTTCATCGCCTTAATTCCTAAAGTTAATGATGCTAAGTTCGTTAATGATTTTCGGCCTATCAGTTTGATTGGATGCGTTTATAAGGTGATCACGAAAGTCTTAGCTAATCGTTTGGCTACTGTTATATCCGATTTAGTTTCCGAGACTCAATCGGCCTTTGTTGCTAATAGACAAATATTGGACGGTCCTTTTATCTTAAATGAGATGTTAAACTGGTGTAAGAGAAAAAAGAAGCAAGCTATGTTTTTTAAGGTTGATTTTGCTAAGGCGTATGATTCGGTTCGGTGGGATTATCTCTTGGATATTCTTCATGCGTTTGGGTTTGGGCCGAATTGGTGTAGGTGGATCCGTGGTACTTTTACTTCCTCCATGGCTTCCATATTGGTTAATGGTAGCCCAACGTCCGAGTTCCCTTTTTGTTGTGGGTTGAAACAAGGTGATCCGTTGGCCCCTTATCTTTTCATTCTTATTATGGAGTCGTTACATATCTCTTTCTCCCGTGTTGTTGATGATGGGCTGTTTAAAGGTTTTCAATTGCATGGCTCGGTTAATATTTCTCATCTTTTTTATGCTGACGATGCCATGTTCATTGGAGAGTGGTCCGAACAGAACTTACATAATATTGTTAAAGTTCTTAATTGCTTCCATCTTGCGTCGGGTCTTAAGATCAACATTGCTAAGAGCCAAGTCTTGGGTGTCGGGGTTTCTCAGAATGTTGTTGTGCAGGCGGCGAATAGGATCGGGTGTGCTGTTTTGAACACTCCTTTTCGTTATCTTGGTGTGACGGTTGGGGAGTGTATGTCTCGGAAGTCGGCTTGGGTTGGCTTGGTGAACAAACTCCAAGCCCGGTTATCTAAATGGAAGGTTAAAACCCTTTCCATAGGCGGCAGATTGACCCTTCTTAAATCCGTTCTTGGGGCCTCTCCAATTTATTATATGTCAATCTTTAAGGTTCCAAAAGGCGTGTTGAAGACTATGGAATCTATCCGTAGTAAGTTCTTCAACGGTGTTGATTCTTCGGATAGAAAGATTTCGTGGGTAGCTTGGGACAATGTCTTAGCGTCCAAACTGAACGGTGGTCTTGGTGTCTCAAGTTTCTTCGCGTTGAATCGTGCTCTTTTGTTGAAGTGGGTGTGGCGCTTCATTTCTGGCGATGGCTCTTTATGGTGTAAAGTTATTCAAGCGATTTATGGCTCAAAGTTTGATCTTCATGTGACCGATCAACCCTCGATTTGGTGCTCTATTTTACGTGAAGTAAAATCTTTGAAAGATTTTGGTTTTGATTTTTCTTCGCATTGTAAGAAGCGGATTGGGGACGGGTCTTGTACTAGTTTTTGGTATGATATATGGTTAGCTGATGCCCCTCTTTGTGTTCAATTTCCCCGTTTGTTTGCTCTCGAATTGGATAAGGAGATTGTGGTGGCTAATAAAAAGGAGATCGTGCGTGATGGAGCTGAGAGGCAGCAGTGGGATGACCTTTCTTCAATTATGAACTCGGTTGTCCTCTCGTCTTCCAAAGATAGGTGGACTTGTGATTTGTCGGGAGATGGAGAGTTCAAGGTTAAAGTCATCAGAAACTTTATTGATGACTTGTTTCTCCCTTCGTCGGATGTTGCAACGAGATGGGTAAAATTCATTCCCATTAAAGTTAATGTTTTTTCTTGGCGTGCTCGTCGTGATAGGTTACCTACTAGAGTCAATCTTAGCCGTAGAGGTGTTTTGTTGGATTCCCATCTGTGTCCTCTTTGTAATGCTGCTATGGAGGATGTTCAGCATGTTTTCTTTCGATGTGACGTGGCTCGGGTTGTTCTTCGTAAAATTTGTCGTTGGTGGGATTTGGATTGGCAGGAGATTTGTTCTTTCTCGGATTGGGATGCTTGGTTCTTATCCTTTCGACTTTCTTCCCGTCTCAAGTCTATTTTAGAAGGTGTTTTTTATGTTGCTTGGTGGCGGATTTGGAGGCTTCGAAATCAGTTGGTCTTTGACGCTTCGCCTCCTAATCGTTCGACGATTTTTGATGACATTGTTTCTTGGTCCTTTTTATGGTGTTCTAGTAGATGTAATAGGGTTTTTTCTTGGGAGTATTGGTTAAAAAACCCCTATCTTATTTCTTTGTAATGTCTTTCTAGCTCCTTGCTAGTTTTTTTTAATAAAGTTGCCGTTCAAAAAAAAAAAGTAAATGGACTAACGTTGCCTACATAATTAACTAATGTACAAACGTTAGTTCAAGTCGGGTTTAAAATTTGAAAGTACTGTGGATTTCGGTGTAGATAAAACAAGTAAAGGGATCAAGTCGGAAAATTTTGAAAGTAGTTGCGTAATTTATGGCTTTTACCCTAATAAATTTCAAGTTTTGATATTTTATGATGCTAACGACTTGATTGTGCTTGCGCGCCGATACAATTTTCTGGTTTTGGATCACATATATTATTTTTCTGGTGTTGGTGCAACTATCAGTTTTCTTATCTTTACACAACACTATCACTGAAAATGTTATCGCTTTCTATGTGTTGGAGCGCTATCTTGGGTCGACTCGACTCGGTCGACTCGGATGTCCTTGTTGGTCGGCTCTATAGAATCTAAGTCGGTCGAGGGGTCTATCTTGTCGGTCTAAACGACCGGTGTCGAGTCATGGATAAAAACAATCATCGGTGCACTTCTTATTTAATATATATACAAAAAAAACTTTAACCTTTAAAAATTAAACATAACATAAACACCCTATAATATCCACCTCATTTCATCTATTTTCTTTCCACAAATTCAAACAACAATTCAAAGCAATACTTCTCCCAAATACAAAACTTACCATGTTTAACAAGAAAATCCTCAAAACTCAAAACTCCAACAATCCCAAACTTCCAAGTAAACGTTCTTGGCATTTAACACCGGATCTCCGCAATTTCTAATTACCCGGTGCCTCACCACACTTCCGCTTTCGATCCCCGAGTTTTCAACATCAAACCAATTACCCACAAACACCACAAATAATAAAATGTTTTATCAAAATCGTCCCCATTCCATCCTCCTATAAACGAACCAAAATGCTTTCTACCAAGCATCACACAGGCTTTGATTATACAGTCCTCACAACTATGGATTCGCTTCTGACACACGCCCAGCAAATCACTCTCTTATTCTCCGATTAATCGTCAATCTTGATATGGATTTGAGTAGATTTTAATTAGTATAGTCTAAGAGTCAACTGGATTGTATCGTCCTACTATAGATTCATCGACGTCTTCCCAAGCAAATCAACCTTATTCACCACTTAATCGTGTTAATCTTGATATGGATTTTGAGTAGTTACTGTATAGTCAAGAGTATTACCCGACCTAATATTATTGTATGGGTCAAGGTTCGGTTCACGGTTCTGCTCCAGTTGACGACGACGACTCTCCTATCGAAGAGATGTCACCCGTCAAAGCTAAGAAGCCCTCGACGCGTGCTTCAAAGGCCAAGGAGAAGGAGCCGCCAAAAGACTGGACAACGGCGGAAGAGATCGCGTTGTGCCAAGCTTGGTGCGATGTGTCAGAAAATAGCGAGAAATGAAATAGTATGGAGATGAAGGGTTTTTGGGAATCGGTTATTAAGTACTTTGAAAGGGAAACTGGTTCAACAAGAAGGTACGGCTCGATTCTTAGCAAATAGAAAAATAGGGTTCGCCCTAGAATTGGTTTTTTTAACAGAATTGAACATAATCAATAATATTGAACAGAATCACGAAAGTGGTTCAAATGACCTCGATGTGTACCAAAAATCGCGTGCAGAATACAAAATGATCTACAAGCATGACTTTACGTTGGAGCTTTGTTATAACATTTTGAAAGATAACCAAGGTTGGTTAGAGATTGCTTTTTACAAGAATACCAAGGGGCGAAAAAAGTCCAAGACTTCTGAAACCACCTCGGAGATGGTTTTAATTTGAACAATGAAGCAGATGAGTCTGAGGAAAATATTCAAGAAAAATGAGCAATGGGTCGTGACAGAGCAAAGGCTAAGAAGAAATCATCTGCCTCCTCTCGTGAGGGATCTTCTTCATTTGTTGATTTGGTAGCCGACAAATTCTTAAACATGAAAAAGGAAATATGAGGAAAGAGGGAGGAGCAACAACAGTCCTATATCTAGTTGAAGAATCGGGAGTTGGATATCCGGGAGGCGGAGCGTCGGGAAGCTACAGAGTTGAAAAGAGAGAAACTTGCAATACATCGTCGAACACTTGAATTAGCCAAAAGAGAGAAACGGGACAGAGACATCTTATTTTATAATTCAGAAATCAGCTCCTCTTTGCCCGCAATACAACGACAGAAGCTGCAGGAGATGAAAGATGAAATCAAGGAGCGATATAACTTAGATTATTAGTTTAAGTTTTTAATTATTATTATAATGTTATTTTTATGTAATGTTTTTTTTATGTAATGTTTTTACTTTAAATGAAATTTAATTTTGTTGTTAAAAAACTTTGGAAAAAAATGAAAGTCGCCTTATAATGGCAAAAAGTCGCATGTATGTCGCCGGAGAAAGAAAGATGATATGGTAGGGAAAAATGTAGGTCGCTGGTGGCCCTTATAGTGCCTAGCCTAATATTCACACGATCACACACTTTCCCATTCTCTTATTTCTTCCATTGTTTTTTTAGTACCAAACAAAACAATCGAAAGACTTTTCGCCATTGAAGGTGTGCTAGTTGGCTCGGTTGAGGATGGCCGAGCAAATAAAAAAAATACACATTTTAGTAAAATAGTACTCCATCTCAAAATAATTGTAATGTTTTGACTTTTTGAAATTTTATTTTTTCAGCTTTGACATATAATATTTTTGTTTATGTTATATAATGTTTGATGAAAATTATGAAGGTGTTTGGCTAAGGTCATAATGGACTTATAAGCTTATATGTGTCAAATAAGCTCAAATTAAATGTTGGCTAGGCTTTGGGTTTATGAGGTTATATAAGAGGGTTTTGATAAGCCACTAAAGTGTGACTTTTTTAAATTAAGTTGGGCTTATATAACATGTTGTAATGTTGTATTATAAATTTCCTTCAATTATACTAAATTTAACATTAATATTTTCTAAGAGTTTAACTATATTTTTTGTCCTTGTGATTTGATGCATTTTTTTACTTTTGGTTCAAATTTTTAAAAGAGAAATGCTACATCCACCAAAATTTTACAAAAAACTATCCACACAATGACATGGCATGTGAGTTGGACCAATAATTTTGTATGTTTTTTCTCTTTCATCATTTTCATCACCAATATTTGCATGACAAGTGTATGTGTGAATTTTTTTTGTAAATCTTTTGTGGATGTAGCATTGCTCTTTTTAAAAAGTTTTGGTTTTAGTCTAAAAATAATATTTTCGTTTCAATTTTGGTCCAATTTTATTAATACCGTTATGTTGACTAGTTTCATCGTTAATTAAGAGGGTATTTTTATCTTTTTATGATATTATATTATCACCGCACACCAATAAACACAAACACACACTATACCCTTTTCTCTTTAATTCTCACCGACTATTCTCTTCTTGAGTAGATTCACACTCATTTTATACAAAAAAATCTACACTCACATATGTGTCAAACAAATAGTGATAGTGAAAAAATATGATAGATAGTGATTGGTGGAACTAACATGCCACATGTGAATGTGAAATTTTTTATGTGAGTTATGAGTGGATATAGTATTTCTCTTCTTTTTTATCTCTTCAAACAAACTCAAAACACTCACTGAACCGGCAACACCGACTACCACCTCCGGCCACTATCGCCGGAATCTCGCCGACATCTCTCAAAACCGCCACCAAATGTCATACCAACCACCAAACACTAAACCCGCCATAAAATTGCCACTTTATACTCAACCTTTCAATCTTTTTTCCTCATTTCTCATCATCTTCTCATTTCTTATCTTATTCTCATTTCTCATTACCAAACACCATACCCACTACCAAACCCGCTAAACACCACACGCCATCAAACACCCACCACAACCAAGTCTGCAACATCCACCACCGCCGGTCTGCAATACCCACCACACCTATCATCAAAACCCACCGCCGTCACTAAAAACCCACCACACCCGTCATCAAACTCCCACCACCAACACTAACCCTTCAACAATTCCTTGAATTTAAACAAAACCCAAAAATCCCCAAAATTTAAAAACTATAACCCTAAAATTAACACAAATCATAAATTAACTTTTTAAATAACCAAAAACTCCAAAAACACCACCATGCCACATGCTGCCGCTCCACTGAATCACAGAAGCATCACCCACATTTCTTTCATCATTTTTTTCTTTTTTGCTAAAGATCTTTATAGGTCGTGGGTCGGTGTTGTTTTCATTAAAGATTGATGATGGGTTTTCTTGTGTGAGATATTTACAAAGATATTAACTTGATTTACAGAACCCGAGATCTTTTGTACTGGAAAAATACTTTACTTCAAAATTTTAAGAAAAATGTTTTTATAGTGGATCATTTGTACTAGATCTTTTATACTGGAAAAACGTTTATACGATGGATGTTGTAAAGAGGGTGAAAATCTTGTTCGGATAAATTCAAGATAGTTATGGATGCATATCCATTTTGAAGAAAAACAAGTGAAAAAATGGGTGAAAAAAATTTGGCGTAGATCTGTAGGGGTGAGCAGAAGAAACCGAAAAAACCGAAAACCGAAAAAATCGAACCGAAAAAACCGACCGAAACTAAAAACCGATAGTTCGGTTTTTAATTTTTCAAAAACCGAAAAATTTCGGTTCGGTTTAAAAAAAAACCGAACTGTAAAAATCGAACCAAACCAGTTTTATAATAATATATAATTAATATAAATAAATAAATGATAACTAAAAATTTTAAATTTATATTTATTTTATGTATGAAAATATTATAATATATATTAT